>PVHX01002293.1:0-172937 GCA_004024805.1 Geosciurus inauris
TTTTTTTTTTTTTGGTACCAGGGACTGAACTCAGGGGCACTCGACCACTGAGCCACATCCCCAGCCCTGTTTTGTGTTTTATGTAGAGACAGGGTCTCACTGAGTTGCTTAGTGCCTCACCATTGGGGAGGCTGGCTTTGAACTCGCGATTCTCCTGTCTCAGCCTCCCTAAGTGCTGGGATTACAGGCTTGAGCCACCGCGCCCGGCTAATACTGGCCAGTCTTAATTTTAGCCTGGTTAGAAGAAAGCCGGGCACATAAACCTACTCATGACTGTTTAGTGGAATGAATATTAATATTAAGACACTTTTTTAGTTATCTTCTATTAAGACACTATTTTAGTTATTTTCATTATATAGGAGAAAGCCAGCTCAACATTCTTCTCCCATTTCCCACCCCCCCCCATCAGTGCTTCTTATCGCTAACCCATTTCTAGAGAGAGTTTCAAATATGGTAGTTTCAACCACTTCGCAAAGAAATCATCTTTTCTACTATATGCACATCATGAAAAATTATTTTCAGCTAGTGTTCTCTCTTGTCAACTGTTTATTTCAGAAGAACTGTATCAACAACCAACCTTCCAGGTGATCCTCACTGCTGCCATTGACATTTTTATGTTTTCGTTTGATTCTTCCATGACTATCTAACATCATGTCTCCTGAAACATACTGGTCTGATACTAGGCTGGTTACAATAAAGCCAAATGGAAGCTTATTATCTAACTTGGGGATTCTGACTCAGGAGCCCAAGAATCTGTGTTTTTGTTAAGTCTCACCAGGTGAATTGTCTGGAGCTTGGACCCACTGCTCCACTGTATGTGTGAGTTTACATTCCATTCTAAAGCAATTTTCTTTTCCTTTTTCCTTTTATTATAAATTGTCCTTTATTAGGGAGAGTTGTCCTTTTCACAAAAACTAAATCCCATTGGTAGCATCCTTAGAAAATCAAAAAAGTATTTTAAAGCCCTATTTCTTTTAGCTTTATGTATTCCTTCCAGTCACTATAGCTACTTAAGCCTTTAACTCAGTCCTCAAAGTAAAATTCTATCTGGTTATGCTGCAAAGTTTCCCTAAACGATAACATGCTATTAATATGACTTATTACAGCTTATTAAATACTGACCATTCTTAATATTAGCTTGGTTAGAAGAAAGCAGGGCATATAAACCTACTCATGACTGTTTAGTGGAATAAATATTAATATTAAGACACTTAATATTAGCAGTGACACACCCATATCCCAGCTACATGGGAGGCTGAGGCAGGAGATTTGCAAGTTCGTGGCCAGCTACGGCAACTTAGTGAGATTCTGACTCCAAATAGAAAGGGCTGAGGATATAGCTCACTGGTACAATCCTGGGTTCAATCCTTAGTACTGGAAAAAAGATAAAAGATTTGTTATATATCTAACTAATTTTCTTTACATGGCATAAATAATAAGAAACAAAGACATGGCACAGTCACTTGGCATCATAGTAGTCTTCAGAGAGAAGAACACTTCAGTCATACCAGACCATATTTAGTTATTTTTATAAGGGCAACTGTGTCCATATTCTGTAACTAATTTTACTTGCACACGTGCATAGTGAGATGACTGTGTCTCTCTTCTCTCTCTTCCACATGGGCCGCTCTCGAGGTCTGATCAAAATGTGCCATCATAATGAGGGGGCAGATCACCTTCCTTCCCAGCAAGAGGCAAAGCTTCAGTTTTAGGACGATTGGTGGGGTTTCCTCCTGCAGTTGCTTAACTTCTTGCTCCCAGCTTTCCCTTCGCAGTTTCTTCCACTACTCTTGGCAAAGTAATCAGGATACATTTGCCTTCTCAGAAGGGCACCAGTAATCTAAGCACCTTTCCAGAATCTTGTAGCCCTCATCTCTCTCATAGGAGGTGCCCCAAGAGAGTCAGGGAAGGTATATGGCTGAGAGTGTTGATTGTGCCAGAATTCTTCTTCTGCTTCCCTCAACACCTGGAAGCCCTTCATCTTATCCTTTTCATTCCTCTGTTCTTCAAACCTGGCTCTCGTCAAACAAGCAAAGTAACGTATTTGTCACTGTGACCACACCACGACTGGAGGTGGCCCAGCACCCACTTATAAAGCCACAACACCTTCTGCTGGTGGGTCAGATAGATGGTCAGTGCCGAGAACACCATGAGGCCCCGTTCTCCTTAGTGGCCGCGAGGGTTGCCTCCAGAGCAATTTTCTTCTACCCACACTTCTCACATACTACCCTCACTTTCAGCAGAAGTCTCCTTTCTACTTCATGTACAGAACTAATGCCAATAAGTTTGGGCTCCTCAAATACCTTTGTCATCATCCCAACTTATCTTCTATACATGCCATTCACTATCCCCTTTTCCTTCTGCTCCACTCTGTCAGGAGAAAAATGTGCCTTTCCTCCCTCCTCCCCACCAGTGCCAGCTCCTCAACTGTCCCAGTTACATCCTCTGTCAAAAAGAGATCATCCTGTGATGACAATGACAGCATGTCACATGTAAGTGAAATCTTACATTCTGTGTCTTTTTGTGACTAGTCTATTTCACTTATCATAGGTCCTCAAGGTTCATCCATGTTGTAGCATCTGTCAGACTTTTCCTCCTTCAAATACTGAATAATATTCCATTGTACATATTTATAATTGTCTCTCAGTCTCTGCAGGGGATTTATTCCAGGATTCCCCTGCCACTGTGAATACCAAAATCTGAGGATGCTCAAGTCTCCTATATAAAAAGGCATATTTTCACATAACCTACATACATCCTCCCATATGCTTTAAATCACCTCTAGATCATTTTAACACCTAGTACAGTATAAATACTATGTAAATAGTTGCTATAATATATTGTTTAGGGAATAATAACAAGATAAAATACTCTGTTGCAGGTTCAATTACAGACACTATTTTTCTTTTCCTTTTTTTTCCTCCCAAATATTTTAAATCCACAGTTGTTTGAATCTGGGGATGCAGAGCCCAGACACTTTATTTCAGAATATAAGAGCCATTAGATGTAACAGGATAGGATAAAACTTGGATCAATTAAACAAAGATATGTCCTTCCCACCCCTTCACATCCCACCCTACTCCCTACTGCTTATTTTCTCTATCACCCTAGCAAGGGCATCAAAGTTAATGAAGAGCCTAACTCTTGGCTTCTCTAATTCTAAATGGACTTTTTCAAATCTCAAACACAGGCAACCATCTTGAAAGCTAATGAGAGACTACAGAAAGAAAAGTTAATGAGAGACTAAAGAAAGAAAAGTTCCTAAACTGTTGTCCTAAACCACTCCTTGGGGATGGCAGCACAGCATAGTTTTGAGTGCACCAGAGTTGAAATGATTAATGTCAAGGCCTGGCTACACACTATGTGACTTTTAAAGTACACTATTAAAACTTCACTATTGATTCTTGATTTCACTTCTTGTGCTTTAGGGGTCTTATTAAGCAAATTGGTTCATAAACTGACATGGTGAAGATTTGGTGAAGATATTTTACTTTTTCTTCTATTAGGCACAGTGTCTCTGGTCTAGTGTCTAAGTCCTTGATCCTCTTTGAGTTAAGTTTTGTACAGGGTGAGAGAGGGGTTTAATTTCATTTTGCTGCATATGGATTTCTAGTTTCCTCATTCCATTTGTTAAACAGGCTATCTTTTCTTCAATGTATGTTTTTGGCACCTTTGTCTAGTATGAGATAACTGTATTTATGTGGGTCTGTGTTTTCTGTTCTGTATCACTGGTCTATGTGTCTGTTTAGGTGCCAATACCATACTGTTTTTGTTACTATTGCTCTGTAGTATAATTTAAGGTCTGATATTGTGATGCCTCCTGCTTCACTTTTCTTGCTAAGGATTGCTTTGGCTATTCTGGGGTCTCTTATATTTCCAAATGAATTTCATGACTGTTTTTTCTATTTCTATTAAGAATGACATTGGTATTTTGATAGGGATTGCATTAAGAATATAATGCTTTTGGTAGTATGGATATTTTGACAATGTTAATTCTGCGTATCCAAGAGCATAGGAGACCTTTCCATTTTCTAAGGTCTTCAATTTCTTTCTTTAGTGTTCTGTAGTTTTCATTGTAGAGGTCTTTCACTTCTTTTATTAGATTGTTTCTCAAATATTTTTTCAATATTTAGGATGGAATCAAACTAAAAAGCTTCTTCACAGCAAAGGACAATCAATAAGGTAAAGAGAGAGCCTACAGAATAGAAGAAAATTTTTACCACATGCACCTGAGATAGAGCATTAAACTCTATGATATATAAGAAATCAAAAACTTAACACCAAAAAAATAAATAACCTAATCAATAAATGGGCTAAAGATCTGAACAGACACTTCACAGAAGAAGAAATACAATCGATCAACGAATATATTTTTAAAAAATTCAACATCTCTAACAATTAGAGAAATGCAAATCACAACTACACTCAGATTTCATCTCATTCCAGTCAGAATGTCAGTTATCAAGAATATAAACAACAATAAGTGAGGATATTGGGTAAAAGGCACACTCAAACATTGCTGGTGGGACTGCAAAGTGGTGCAACCGATCTAGAAAGCAGTATGGAAATTCCTTAGAAAACTTGGAATGGAACCACCATTTGACCCAGCTATCCCACTCCTTGGTCTATACCCAAAGGACTTAAAATCAGCATACTTATAGTGACACATACACTTCAATGTTTATAGCAGCTCAATTCACAATAGATGAATGGATAAATAAACTGTGGCACATATACACAATGGAATATTACCCAGCATTAGAAGAGGATAAAATCATGACATTTGCAGGTAAATGGATGGAGCTGGAGAATATCATGCTACGTGAAATAAGCCAATCCCCAAAAAAACAAAGGCCAAATGTTTTTTCTCATTAGTAGATGCTGGTCCATAATGGGGGTGGGGATGGGGAGCATGGGAGAATAATTAGAGAAATTTAGCATAATAAATAACATATTTATTATGCTAAGGGTAATAAACCAATCCCAAAGAACCAAAGGCCAAAGGTTTTCTCTGATATGCAAATGCTGATTCACAATTAGGGGATGGCTAGGGAAGAATAGAAGTACTTTGGATTAGACAAAGAGGAATGAAAGGAAGGGAGGAGAAATGGGAATAGAAAAGATAGTAGAATGAATAGGACATTACTATCCTATGTGCATATATGATTACACGACCAATGTAACGTACATCATATACAACCAGAAGATTGAGAAGTTATACTCTCTCTACATATATATATATTACATATATATATATGATGTGTCAAAATGTGTTCTACTGTCCTGTATAACTAATTAGAACAAATTTTTTAAATCATTAAAAAAATACATAAATAAATAAATAACTTCACTATTGCCAGGTGCAGTAGCACATGCCTGTAATCCCAGTGACTCAGGAGGCTGAGGTAGGAGAATTGCAAGTTCAGAGCCAGCCTCAGCAATTTAGCAAGGCCTTAAGCAACTCAGAGAGAACTTCTCTCTAAACAAAATATGAAAAGGGGCTAGGAATATGGCTCAGTGGTTAAGTGCCACTGGGTTCAATTACAGTTACCAAAAAAATAAGTAAGTCAAATAAAATGAAGTAAAACCACTTCACTATTAAAACTACCATTCAAATTTCACCATTTGCAACTTCACTATTAAAATGTAATCCCTCCTCCTGGATTTGTGTTCTTCAAGTAATACCTACTTTGTTTGATTCTGGGTATCTGCTCTTCTTCTAGCCATTATACTTGACTTCTTTCTGAAAGACCACTCACTCCCTCAATTATCAGTCCACATCCTTTTCTGAAAGACTAAAATCTAACCAGAGAAACCATGCCTCTGTTTGGTGATTGGTTCAGGGACCAGTGTGTAACTACGGTACATAAAACACATGGAACATTTTATTGCTTCCAGGAAAAAGGCAGTCATTTCCCCTGGACTTGGATTCCATGGCATGTAGTACCAAAGCCATTTCAATCATCCTGCCTCCATATGAAATCTAAAAATGAGTCTATCTCCAAGGAATCAGAGCCAATGAAAAGAATGGAAAGAGAAAAATCTGGTCCTAGGAACATTGTTTAAGTGCCTAGATCCAATCAAGCCTGAAGCTATTGTATCTAAACATTTTAGTTGTGTGATTCAATAAGATCACTGCTGATTAAGTAAATTTGGGTTTGATTTTCTATTACTTGGAAAAGGAATCAAAATTATCATTAAAACTATAAATTTTAACATGTAAAGAGTGTAGAGACCAAAGCTTGGGCGGTGGGTAGTGGGACAGATAGAAAAGACTGATGAGAATGATGATTGATGAAGAAACTGAGTCAGAAAGTCTAGATAATGGCCAGGGGTGGTGGCGCATGCCTGTAATCCTAGCACTTTGGGAGGCTGAGACAGGAGAATCGTGAGTTCAAAGCCAGCCTCAGCAACAGCAAGGTGCTAAGCAACTCAGTGAGACCCTGTCTCTACATAAAACACAAAATAGGGCTGGGGATGTGGCTCAGTGGTTGAGTGCCCCTGAGTTCAATCATCAGTACCAAAAAAAGAAGAAAAAAAAAAAAGAAAGAAAGAAAGTCTAGATGATGAGTATGATTGGTTGTAGGATTAAGTGGAGAGAAAAATCTGTCATCAGAGGAGAGAATGAAGTCATTTTGCTGGATAAATTATCTGACTATAGAAGCATTCAATACCTAATTATAGTTCCTACAAAGAAAACCAGCTTTGAAATAGCAAGTGACACCATTCTGGTTGATGGATTTAAAAGGAACTCACATGGGACAGGAAGCCTCTGCCTAAGACCAGAGGTAGCAGAAAGCCAGGTGAGTTTCACTGTTTATCTAAAACTGGAAGCTTCTCCAGCACCTGACCAGTGAATGTAATGACCAGCAAAGACAGATGCCCAGGACAGAGAATGGCCTTCCAGATCAAAGTCATAGAGACCTTCTAGAGAAGCCAAGGGAGGGAGTGAACTCTGGAGGAGTCACAGAAAGCACCAAGGAGAAATGATGAGGGTAAGTGAAAGAAGTCACTCTTTGGAAGGAATCCTATATCCAGAATGAGAAGTATGTTAATCTGCACAAGATTGGCATTTTCCTAGGGGTTACCTAAGAAAAAATATCAGAGAAAGACTCAAAAAAGGAAGCAAATCTAGTACTCATCACGCTTCAGTGACCCATAGTCAAGGCCAGTCAGTATTACAAGTCTTAAGAGTGTGCTGGGGATGTAGCTCAGTAGTAGGGCATTTGTCTAGCATGAGTGAGACCAGAACTGAGAGAGAAAAGAGGAGAGGAAAAAAGGGGAGAGGATAAGAAAGAAAAGAAGGGGAAGAGAGGAGAGGAGAGGGGAGGGAAGGTAAAACTCCTTGAGACTCCCAGCAAAATATTATTCCCTTAGATGTTTACTTGTCCTCAGTGTTAACCAGTTAACTAGGTTAATCTCCTGAGCCAACACATAGGAACCTAATTCTTTCAGAGGCTTACCACTGGAAAGCCTGACTCCTATTCTACAAGCAGACTTGGAAACTGTGAAGATATGCCCAGGGCCCCATGCACAGTACAGGGAACCTTCTGCCTTCCTCTTTTCATGACTTGAGGGGAACACATATAACATTAGTGAGGGCCTTGGTCAGCATATACATTTTTTACCAAAAAAACATAAATCCGCTGTAAGATTGCAAAGGGAAACAAATATGATGCCCAAGAGCCCTTCACCCACACCCCCACACCACCACCACCAGTCAACCTGGGCTGCTCAGCAAGGAGGTGCTGTTCTACATGTTTACGTCCCTATGATGGATAGAAACAAGTGCCATCCTCCAGTATACAATGCAGCATAAAGTGTGTGCTGCTGTCTTCTGGAAGAAAATAGGATGATTGAGTAGCCCTTACCTGAAATGTTCAGGACCAGAAGTGTTTGTGATTTCAGATTTTTACAGATTTTGAAATATTTGCATATATGTAATGAGCTGTGTTAGGGATGGGACCTAAGTCTAAAACAAAATTCATTTCTGTTTTATATACACCTTATACACTGATTGTCTTGAATACTGATTGTCTGAATGCAATTTTGTACAATATTTTTAATGTACCTGTGTTTTAACTATGAGCCATCACATGAGGTTACAAAATTCCACTTGTGTGTGGAATTTTCCACTTGTGACTTCATGTTAACCCTCAAAACATTTTGATTTTGGAAGCATTTTGTATTTTGGATTTTTGGATTAGAGATGCTCAACCTTCAAACTCTACTGGGAAGAATGGCACACATCTGTAGTCCCAGCTACTTGGGAAGCTGAAGCAGGAGGATCACTCAAGCCTGTGCGTTTGATCCTTGGTAACAAAATGAGACTTAGTTTTGAAAGAGGGAAGGAAAAAAAAGAGAGAGAGAGAACTACTCAACCTCTAAATGCTCTAAATGATGAAATAGTATCATGATGCTATACATAAAAATGTACACTTCTAAAGAAGAAAAAAGAAAGTAAAGAAAATGAATGAGATGGGGAAGGGAGGAGAAGGAAAAATAGATTTTCTTTCAATTTCCATTTGTTAGAACTTATTCAAGACAAATACTGGAGAATTATATGGTCAAATTATATTATGATAATGTGTGCACATACAAACATGTAACAACAAATCCCACCATGACATACAAATAGAACACACCAATAAAAAATGTGGGGAAAATAAAAACAGAACAAATGATTCAAGATATAACAAAATTACATTTTCAAATGCATATTTGATTTGTGCCCCATTTGGCCATCTCCCTGATCATTAAAAGCACTGGGGCCCATTTTCATTTAATATCAAGGTGCAACCAATGCCATAAAGTGTCCATTCTTGCATTCTTTATCTCTACCTAACAGAGGAGAAAATTCTGTTTGAAACAGGATGTGTGCAGGATAAATTTTGTTTTTAAACCGCAATAACAAGAAGCTTTAAAGTAAATCAGACACTGTAAAGCAATTTTACAATGCCTTGGAAAGAGCCCAAGACTGTGGGGTTCTTAAATAGGTTCTCCCTGGTAAATGGAGTTGCCACCCTCTGCATGAACAATAAGTCTATTCCCTTGATAACTCTAAGAAATACCCACTAACATGGATTTTAATCTGATAAGAGAAAGAGTGGAAATATGCTCAGATATTTGCCTTAATTTTAACTCATTGTAGGAAAGTTATAATAAAAAGTGTTGTGTGAGTGTCTTAACCAGCAACCCCAGTGTTGCTGTATAACTTAGGTTCCATTCCACTCTAAATGTGCGAATTAGCCAGTCATTCAAGCATAGGAACTACCTGCTCCATCCCCCATGTTTCTGTACCCATGTAATTTCCTATACCTGTGAGAATGGTGGAGCACAAATACACCATTGCTTATGGTACCCTTTGCATGTCCATGTTTCCTTTTCAATAAATAAATAAATGATTCTGTGCTGAATTAAAGTTCAAGCACTTTAGTTTAATTTTTATGAGTCTCTATAATCTCAATTTTTAGTTGGGAGCAGTGGCGCATGCCTATAATCTCAGCAGCTTGGGAGGCTGAGGCAGGAGAATCGCAAGTTCAAAGCCAGCCTTAGCAACTTAGTGAGGGCCTAAGCAACTTAGCAAGATCCTGCCTCAAAATAAAAAAAAAAAATGACTGAGGATGTGGTTCACTCCAAGACTCTGGCATCTTTCGAGTCATAGCCACCAGAATTATCAGATTTCTGCCATACAGGATTGTCATTGAATGCTGCCCTTCCTTTGTCCAAAGCAAAGGCTGAACTGCCCGATCCTAGTACATGCTGGCAAGGACTTTGGACTACAGACGCTCCCCCTGTATGCTTCCATCTCCTCAAAACCACACTTGCTTCAGAGAGTTTCTCATTATATTGTCTACATTGTAGCCTAAAGGCCCATCCTCTTAGTTAAAGGAATGGCCATTCTCTTTTGAGCCAAGCTATCCCAAAGTGATAATTGTAGTCTATCCATCAAGGACTTATAATCAGCAGAGGTCCACTCCCAGGAGAAGAGCCATCATAAGTATTAAGTCATTCACCTTCTCTGCTGCCAAACTGCTAACATTCACTATGCCTCCTTCTCAAGCCAAGGTGTTTGATTGCCTCTAAATATGAGTGTAATCAAGGCAGATCCTAGAAGTAGAAAAATGCATATTTACCCTCTTGGGAGGTGATTTGCCAATGAATCATATCACAATAAAAGGAAGGAAGATTCAGGTGCTACTCCCTTTTAACACTACAGGAGGCCCTAACCCATGCAATAAGACAAAAAAAGAAACAAAAGCTTATGAATTTGAAAAAGTGTATTAAAGCCCTCTTGATTCAGAGAGGACATGATTGTCTACAAAGAAAATCTCAAATAATGTACAAAATAAACTAAATTAGCTAGAAAAATCACAGCATGCAAGGTCATTTTGTAAAAGTAACTGCATTTCCAAATAATTAAAAGTTGATATTTAAAATACACTATCATTTTTAATAGTATATAAAACATATTTAGGAATAAATCCAAAAAATGGGCAAGAGTTAAATACTGAAAAATACAAAATGTTGATTACAAAAATCAAAAAAGACCTAAATAAATGTGGAAAAATGCTCACGGATTGAAAATTTTGATCTTATTAGAATGCTAAGTCTTCTCAAATTGACTTTTATGCTCCACTCATTTTTTTGGCAGGAGGAGTACCAGGGATTGAACTCAAGGGCACTCAATCACTGAGCCATATCCCTAGCCCTATTTCACATTTTATTTAGAGACAGGATCTCACTGGGTTGCTTAACACCTCGCTTTTGCTGAAGCTGGATTTGAGCTCACAATCCTCCTGCCTCAGCCTCCTGAGCCACATGTATCACCATAGGCATGTATCACCATGCCCAGTGCTTAACTCATTTTTAATGTTAAACTCTAAAGACTTTTTTTTTGGAGAAACTGACCAACTGATGAAACAATTATATGGAAAAAGAAAAGAACTCACAATACATTCATACGAACAAAACAGTAAACCTTGACCCATATACAAAAATTAACTCAAAATTGATTATAAACAAAATATAAAACCTAAAATTATTAAATTTCTATAAAAATAGGAAAAAATACTTTTTAACTTTAGTTAGATAAAGATTTCTTAGGACACAACATTTAAACTATAAAAATTCATAAATTAGACATTATCAAAATCTAAAACTTATTTTCTTTAACAGATACCATCAAGAAACAAAAAGGCAAGACACAGATTGGCAAAAAATATTTACAATACAAATATTAGACAAAACAATTGTATTCAGAATATACAAAAATGCTCTTGACTTACTAATAAGAAAACAAACAACTCACCTGAAAAGAAGTAAGAAGAAAATTTGAATAGACACATAAAAAGAAAACCCAGGGATGAAAAATAACCACATGGAAAATGTTCAATATCTTTGGTTATCAGAGAATTACAAATTTTTATTATTATATTGTTATTGTTCTTGTCATTGTCATTATACCACCACATGTCCTTTAGAAAGGCTAAAACTTAATGACATAAAACCAACTGTTGACAAGGAATTGAAACAACTGTAACTCTCATACATTGCTGGTAGGACTGCAAATTGGTGCAACCACTCTGGAAAGCAGTATGGAGATTCCTCAGAAAACCTGGAATGAACCACCATTTAACCCAATTATCCCCACTCTTTGGCATATACCCAAAGGACTTAAAATCAGAATGCTACAGTGACACAGCCACACCAATGTTTATAGTAGCTCAATTCACAATAGCTAAACTATGGAACCAACCTAGATGCCCTTCAACAGATGAATGGATAAAGAAACTGTGGTATATATACCCAATGGAATATGACTCAGCCATAAAGAAGAATGACTATGATTTTGCTGGTAAATGGAAGTAACTAGAGACTATCATGCTAAGTGAAATAAGCCATTCTCAAAAAAACAAAGGCCAAATGTTCTCTCTGATATACAGATGTTAACTCACAATAAGGGCAGGGGGCAAGTAAAGAAGAATAGAAGTACTTCGATTAGGCAAAGGGGAATGAAGGGAAGGGAGAAGGGATGGGAATATGAAATATAGTAGAATGAATCTAACATAACTTTCCTATGTTCATATATGAATATACAACCAATGTAATTACACATCAAGCACAACCAGAAAACAGGAAATTGTACTTCATGTATGTATGATATATCAAAATACATTCTACTGTTCATGTTCAAAAGAACCAAAATA
The DNA here is from genome assembly GCA_004024805.1 of Geosciurus inauris. Lineage (NCBI taxonomy): Eukaryota > Metazoa > Chordata > Mammalia > Rodentia > Sciuridae > Geosciurus > Geosciurus inauris. The sequence goes on from PVHX01002293.1 coordinate 12,210, forward strand.
ATTTCAATTCATTTCCATAAAGTTTAAAAAAATTTGAATCCCAACAAGTTTTGTTTGGAATTTGACACTTCAATTCTAAAATTAATATGGAATATAAAAGGGTCAAAAAAAATAAAATAATTTTGAAAAAGATATCAAGAGCTACTAGAAAGGGCAACTACTTAGGACTCTGAGATAGTGATTGGCACAAAATTAAAAAGATGAGTTAATGAAAAAAACAGTCTGAAAAGACATCTACTATCAAAGAAACTCACATATGAAAAGTGGCTGAATCAAAAAGTAAAAATGAAAAAAAGAGTGGACTTGTGTTAATCATATTTCCATTGTTGTGTCAATAATACCTGAGATAAACAACCATAAGGAAGACAACTGTTTTGGTTCATGGTTTCAGTCCATGGTCGCTTGGCTTTGTTGCTTTAGGCTTATAATGGCACAGCACATCACCATGGGAGCACATGGCCACCAGGAAGTGAAGGAGAGGCAGAGGCCAGTGTCCCACCATCCCTTTCAGAAGCATGTACACCTCCAGTGACCTAACTTCCTTCCACTAGGTCCCACCTCCCAATAGCAAGACAGGCAGGTGACCAAGCCTTTAACACTTGGGCCTTTGGGAGACATTTAATATCTATTACAGACTATCCAAACAAATACAAGTAGAGCAACTAGTTAATACACAGAAAACTGAATATGCATGTGTAATATCAGATACACAGCTTGATATGTAAGTTTGCAGCTCAGGAAAAAAATTTAGATTAAATATGTAAAATGTTATGCCTAAATGTTATGTTTAAAGCCATGATATTTGAGTAGTAGGAAGTCACAGAAATTGCTACTAGAAAGACTTAAGTAAATCTGAAAAAATAATCAACAGAGCACAACTTTCTTTGATAGAAATTCATGTTTTAAAGCTTCTCACTGGACTAGAAAATTATGTGAAGCCCAAAGTATATCTCTAAGACTAGGGAAACCTCAATACAAGGCAAAAACCACATGCAGTTCCAGCTGAGCTCTCTTCTCTTTCCTTGGTCTCATTTGGGAACTACAGACTCCATACACAGGAGGAACATGAAACACCTGCCACAGGGTGGCTTGCAGGGAAGATGAACAGAGTTCAGAAATGTTGGAAGGGAAAACCTGAAGAAGTAACAGTAGAAGTCCTATCACACACGGCAACATGAGTGAACCTGGACCACATTATGTTAAGTGAAATAAGACAGTTAAATGTAAAATGTTATGCCTAAATGTTCAGGACAACTTAAAAACGTGGACATTCTACCTAAAGCAACTATGACTCTAAAAGGTGGAGAGAAGACAGGAGCCCAGAAGAGAATTTGGAACCCAGGAAATGATGTAGGAATGACCTCCACGGGTCTTCTTTTTAATCTCACATATCACAAACTTCTAGTCAAAGAGGACAACATGGAAATGTCAACAAGATGGAAAAAATAACAACAGTGACAACAACAAACAACAAAAGTCTGTTCTCTCTAACCAAAGGATCAAAGAAGGAGCAGCTTAGGAAGACAACACTTTTAGACAACAATAACTCTACTCTGGCCAAGCACCACAGAGAAACCAACTGGCCCAACCCCACACCTATTAGGAAAGCCCATCAGGGAGTCTACTCCTAGTCTCTCAAGGCTATATTAAGGTGTTTCCACAATCTAGTGGAGTCAAAAAGGCCAAAATAGAAGGTAAGGCTTTCAATTCTATGGGTAGATAACAAGCCCCACCCAGCAGTACAAGGCCTCCCTCTCCCACAGGGGTGTGTCCGAGGAGGTCTAGTGGAGAACCAGGACTTTCACAATTACCCCATGTGTTAGAAAGCTTTAGTCACCATGATCAAAAATACCTGACAAGAACAGCTCAGAGGAGGAAAAGTTTATTTTGATCTCACTGTTTTAGAAGTTCAGTCCATGTTCTGCTGGCTCCACAGCAGAAACATCATAGTGAAAGGGCATGCTGGGGAAAGCTGTTCAATTCATGGCAGCCAGAAGCAGAGGAGTGAGGAGCCAGGGAGAAAATATAATCCCTGAGGGCATGCCCCCAGTGACCTATGTCTTCTAGCTATGCCTCATCTGCCTATAGTTACCACTCAGCAGTTAATTCATATTATGAATTCATCAAGTGGATTAATCCACAGATTAGGTTATATTTCTCATAAGCTGATTGTTTCACCTCTGAACATTTCTTTATCACGTGACACATGAGCTTTTCAGGGGACACCTCATTTGCAAACCACCATATCCAACAATAATGAGATCACTTTCCCCACCACTGAGGTGTCAGTGGAGACCACATTAGAAGCCAGAACTTGAACCCCACCAGGAAGTGATAAGAAGTCCTTGCTCAGTGTCAGCATAGGCCAAATGGGGAACCTGGACTTACACTTCCACCTGGCACTAAGAATATCTTTCCAGAGCCATATCAAAGAAAGTAAGTTGAAACAGAAGGCTTAAATAAAATCCAGACTCCTCTAATATAATCTGAAAATGCCCAGGTTTCAAAGAAAAATATTTTTAAGATACTGAGAACTAGGGAAATCTCAAACTGAACACATAAAGATAATGAAGAGATATGAACATAATAAGGACAAAGATGTTAGAATTACTCCATCAAGATTTTAAAGAATTATAATAAATACATTTCATTGAATAATTAAAAGCCTTGAAACAAAAGAAAATATATATAGCCTCAGTAAATAAGTCAGAGGTTGCAGCAAAGAAATAGAAGAAAGATAGAAGCACCAACAAGGAGTTTTGTTTTGTTTCTAGTTTTTGAGACAGGGTCTTGCTATGTTGGACTGGAATTCCTGGGATCAATTGATCCTCCAGCCTTGCGTGCTAGAACTATAGATGTGTGCTACAATCTTCTGCCAAATGGGAATTCTGAATTCATAAATATAATAATGAAGTCTAGTAGATAGACTGAACAACAAATGGAGAGGAAAGAGAAAAGAATCAGTGAACCAGAAAATAAAGCAATGGAAATTATCCAATCAAAACCATAAAAAGAAAATAAGCTTAATAAGATAAAACAAACAAATGCAACGACCTGACAGATGAGCTAATGTTAATGTGATCAGAGTCCCAAAAGGAGAGGAGAAAGAAGACAAAGTGAAAAAATTACTCAAAGAGTTAACAACTGAAAAATTTCCAAATCTGTCAAAAGAAAATAAATCTACAGATTCAAAAAGCTAAGAAAACTCAAAACAAGATAGACTCAAAGAAATTTAGGCCAAGACCTATCATAATTAAAAGGAAAATTACTGAAAGCAGTCAGAAAAATTATACTTTACCTACAAAGGAGATGTAAGAAATCAATGAAATTGAAACCAGAAAACAACAGAGAAAATGAATGAAGCAAAGAGTTGATCCTTTGAAAAACAAATTGATAAAAATCACAAACTTCTAGCAAGAACTGATAAAAAGAAGATACAAATTACCACATTAGGGTGATAGGAGTGTAGCTCAGTGATTGAGCACTTGGCTAATACATGTGAGACCCTGATTTCTATCCCTAGCATCACAAAATATTTTTTAAAAAATCAAGAGTGAAATGGGATATCACTATAGACCTTGCAGACATCAAAAATATACTGAGTGAACACCGTGAACAACTCTATAAAATTTGCCTATTTAGATGAAACGGACCATTTCTTTGACAAACACCAACTATCATCCAATATGAAGCAAACTATCAGCCAATATGAAACAGATTATTTGAATAGCCCTATAACTATTGAAAAAATGAATTTATAACTTTAAAACCTTCCACAAAAGAACTACCCAAGCACAGATGATTTCATAGGGAAATTCTCCCAAATAGTCAAAAAGGAATTAACATCATTTCTACACAATCTCTTTCAGAAAGCATGAAAGGAAGACTTCCCAATTCATTTTATAAAACTAGTATTACTCTGATCCCAAAACCAACAAATACAGTATCAAAAATATGTCTGTATAGAGGCTGAAGGTGTAGTTTATCAGTAGAGAACTTGCCTAACAGGTATGAAGTCCTGGATTCAAATCCCCAGTACCTAAACATTGTGTGTATGTATGTGTTCTTAAATTGGTTTGTCTTTTTTTTTTTTAATTTTTTTTAGTTGTAGATGGACACAATATCTTTATTTTATTTATTTATTTTTATGTGATACTGAGGATCAAACCCAGTGCCTCATGCAGGCAAGCAAGTGCTCTACCACTGAGCCACAATCCCAGCCCCTTGGTTTGTCTTTTTACTATTGTGTTTTAAGTGGCAGACAATAGCTGTGTAGTAATTTTTTTTCAAGATTATATTGGCTATTTGGGGACCTTCGCATTTTCATATAAATCTCAGGATCAAGTTGTCAATTTCTGCAAAAAGAAGTTGGAATTCTGATAGGTACTGAACTGAATCTCTAGATTAGCTTAATAGACATTGATAGAAATATATTATAAATATACCTATCAGAATATAAATATATTATTTATATATTATAATAAATATATAATAAATATATAATATTATAATATATATTATAATATATATTATAATATATTAGAAATATATTATAAAAATAAAAATCTTTCCAATATAAATCATGTAAGTATACAGTGACTTCAATTTGAATTCCAATTATTTTTAAGCTGGAAAAATATGATTTCTAACTTTAAACAGAATAAATGTCAGTGAACAGAAAAGACTTTGTGTGGGGGGTGAGGGATGGATGTTGTGGTTTGAACCCAGGACCTTGCACATGCTAAGGAAGCACTCTACCACTGTGCTACATCCCCAGTCCTTTTTATTTTTATTTTTCTGAGACAGAATCTTGCAAAGTTTCCCAGATTGGCCTGGGACTTGTGAACCTGCTGCTTCAGCCTCCCGAGTAGTTAGGATTACAGGTATGCACCCCTGTTCCCAGCTAGAAAAGAATTTTTTAAATAAGAATAGTGAATAGGTTGGCCTTACATATATTCAAACACGGTATGAAGTAATTAAGACGGAAGATATTGACATAAATTAACAAATAATGTGGAGCATAATAATGGAGAACCCAGAATAAATCCAAGTATATTAGATTAATACATGACAAAGATAGCATTTCAGGTCACTGGGAAAAGAATGGTTTACATGTTAAATGTTGTAAAATAACTATTTTCTACTCTGTACAAAAATATAGTCAGTCAGGTTGCACAATCAGAAATAAAAATAACAGACACAATTATGAAGAAGATCAACCATAATGATAAAATTCAGTATAAGATTTCACTTTTTGCCAATAATATTGGCCAAAATTAATAGGAAACTATAATCTGACTACAATCAATTGCAAAAATAACCATAATATTTTGCAGCTTCTTCCATTAAAAGGTATGGTTTACCTTTCCACCCGCTAGATTCTGGGCTTGGCCATGTGACTTGCTTCTGCTAAAGGGGCATTAGTAAATGTTACCCAGACACAGGCTTGAAAAGTCTTCATGCAATAAGACTTACTGTCTTGCTGTTCTTCAGAATCCTTTGGCCACCAGCAATAAATTATCTGATATATATAAATGGCCAGTTGTCTCCATCACCCAACCAGCTGCCAGACATGGAAACAAGGCCATTGACTCCAGTAAACTGGAGCACTGTGTTCAACATGGATGATCCATCCCAGCTGAGCCCTACCTAAATTGCTGACCCTTGGAGTGGTAGGCAAATAAATCATTGTTGAAAACCACTAAGTTTTAGGATAGTTTGTTATGAGGCACAAGTTAAGCCAAACACTGATGTTGTGGGAGTGTAAGAAGATAAGCACTGTCATATAGAAATGGAATTAGAAAGCAATTTAGTAATATATATCAAATTTTAAAACATATGTACCATTTGGCAGCAATTTCATCTCTAGTAATTTATCTTATAAATAATATCTACACATGCTTACAAAATGAAAGAATGTTATTGGAAGCATTGCTCATAATGGGACAAAATGGCAACAACTTTAATAGCCATCAATAGATTGGGCAAATAAGCAATGGTACAAGCCTAAAATGGAATACAATGAAGCATTTTAAAGAACAGAGTGGATCTATACAATTACTATTCATTAATACTAAGCATCCTCTCATACTCTAATAAAATAAATTTTATTTTATTAGAAATAAAATACCAATGGCTGCATGTGTTGACACTTGTAATCCCAGTGATTTGGGAGGCTGAGGCAGGAGGATCACAAGTTCAAGGCCCTTAGCAACTTAGTGAGATCCTGTTTCAAAGTTAAAAAATTAAAAAAGAACTGAGAGGTTGCTCAGTGGTTCAAGTACCCCTGGGTTCAATCCCTGGCACCAAAAATTTTTTTTAAAAAAAAAAAGGTAAAGAACAAAATACCTATGCTTGACAATCCAGACTCAGCCTAATGCAATATTCAGTCCCCAGAGCCCCAATAACTAGTTCAAGGATAGGCAGAGGACTTCCTTGGAATTTTGCTGATTAAAACTGGCAGAGACCACATATCCTATTTGGTGATATGTAAAGAGCGGGAACAATGGATTTATTCTTCTGCAGATCCACAACCTGGGATATAAAGTCAACATGCCAAAAGAAGCCCAGAGGAGAAGAAGTCCACCTGCCCTTTCCATGATTTAGTGACAAAGCTAGTATTTCCCCCTCTTTTCATTAGACCAGATAGAGTTAGGTTTCTTTCATAGTCAAACAAAGGGTCATGATAAACATGATCCAGATGCATTTATTAACTGAACACATCTAAGGGATCCAATTGTAGAAGATGTTTTGTTTCTCACAGTGAATGGTATGTGAAAAGTTACTATTATCTGATGTTTGTGTTTCTAATGCACAGTTTTGTATGTCTTACACTTGACATGATAAATGATTTTAAGTTAAATGTATTCTTCTAAAATAATATCTTTATTTTATTTATTTATTTTTAAATGTGGTGCTGAGGATCGAACCCAGTGCCTCACGCGTGCTAGGCGAGCACGCTACCATTGCGCCATAACCCCAGCCCCAGTTAAACGTATTTTTTAAAGGAAGTCAGAGGTTTCAGAGGATGCAGTGAAGGAGAGTTAAATTCTGATGCCTGGCTTGGTGTCTAAGAACCAGACTTGATCTTACCTAAACAGAGGGAAAGAGAATTCAAGAAGGAATGGCAGGGCAGAGCCAGAGGGCAGCAAGGGGCAATCTCACTGCCTCCAAGGATGCATGAATTTCCCTGGGGTCAAGTGGATATAATGGAAAGTGGCCAGGCCTTGGCCTTCTTGCTGGTGCACCAATAAGAAAACCGCCTTCTAGGTGAGGGTACTTCAGCATAAAGATGGAGTTCTTGTCCAGTGCAAGATTCAGAGGACCAGTAGAGGCAGCAATAGCCCATCTCCCACATCAAGGAAGGAGGCAGTGTGATGGACTCAAAGTACCTCTGAAGTTTCTTCTTAGCCCACCAGAGAGCAGGTCAGTGCCACATAGGGGTTTTTAATCTAGTGAAGGATTTGCAGAGAAGCATCAGAGAGAACTAAAAAGTGGCGCCCTTCCCTCTTCTTCCTCCACATTTCCAGCACCCAACATAGCTTCAGGAGCCTACCTTAAAGAAGGAGGAAAGAGGGCACAACTGCAAGGCAAGCATGTCCCTCCTCTTCCATGATAGGGTCCTCAATTAAACCTCCAGGGAGAGGAACAGAAGGTTGAAGACTGTAACTAAGAGTGGGGGCTTTGTTCAGTACTGCATCCTTTGGTTTCAAGGTAGGATTACATTTTAACAAGTAAAAGTAGCTAGAAAGTAATAAAATCTTCCCAAGAAGTCAATAGACACCAAACAGGAGGATTTAAAAGAACATAGTTAGAGCCATACATGGAGAAAAACAAAAACAGTTCACGTTTAGGTCCTGGTAAATTAAGACTGCTCAGTAAACTGGTTACTGGACAGGTTCAGGTTGCATTAGGTAGAGCTGGGCTGGTGGAACAGAGCCCTGTCCTGCTCTCCTCTACTCCCAACTCCTCCCTATGAAATTACCAAGTGCAAGTAGTATAACACACAGATCTCCTACTCATACTATCACCTACACACTGCCAGTAGTTATTACCCACATTTTACAGATGAAGAAATAAATGTTCTGAGTGGTTGAGGGGCCTGCCCAAGTCCACAAAGTCAGATATTTGCCTGTGTGGCCCATACCCTACCCAAATATGTTACTTGTCTCAACTCTCATCTGAGCCTCTCTGCCACCCTCTCAGAAGTCTCTGGAGCTGCTCTCTCCACAATACACATTTCCAACACCCAACATAGCTTCAGGAGCCTACCTTAAAGAAGGTAGGCTGCTCTCTCTTACCCTATTTTTGGTGACCCTTTGCCCACCTTCACCAATGGATTTTTCAAATTCCACCTTTCCCAGAAACTTTCTTGCCATGGTTCAGACTTACACTGATCTCTCAGCTTTCAAATCTCCAGTATCCCAAGACCCTGAACGCAGTATGTTTGATGTGATAATGGAGGGGCAGAAGAAACATTTCTCCAGGCACCCCTGAAGCTAAAAAACAGCCTCTAGCTCAGCCTAAGGGAGGAAGTGGGGTGGATCTGCTAGAAAGGATGTTGACCCCCACGGGTCAGCCAGAGGAGGGGCCCTGTGGTCAGAGGGAAGTGAAAACAGGGAGTGCCTGGAAGAGATTGTTCATGCTTTCAACCAGGGCCAAACAATATGAGTAAGGAACGGGTGGTTGGGCCACTCTATAAATAGCTGCACCTAGAGACTCCCTCCCGCCAGGGTAGAATCCTGTGCCCTTAAACAGTCTTGGGGTCTACGTTTTGGCAATGGCCCCAGTGACCAACCGGAAAGGAAGAACGAGAGCCCCAACTTCCCCTTCTCCTGTCCCCATCAGTGGGGTCAGTGGACAGGATGCCAGCAGAGCCCACTTGGGAAGAGGGAGGCTTGCCTTCCGCCGAAAGCATGGAGTCTGGACTCCAGCCTGAGAGCTGATTGGCCAACTCAGCGCAGAGCTGCGCAGTGTCTAAGAGTGCTGCTGGCGTCCAGCGATTTGAAGACCCAGTTTCTCTCCCTGAAGGTCTGTCGATGGTTCTGTAAGTAGAAGATACGTTTTGCAGGGCCTATATGCTGTATTTTGTAAATCTTTGGACTTCTCTGGAGGAATTGAATTCTGGAAAGACTCCTGCATGCACATTTTCCTGTCCTTGTGCAGCTTTCCCCATGCCCCCAAGGAAATTCTGGGAAAGCCAGTGACGTTCTGGAGTTCCAGTATACCTCGGGTCAGATAGTGACCCATTTGACATAAGGTGTTGTCCTTGTGTTTGTCAGATAAAGAGCCTAGCCATAGTGCTCAATAATAGGATAAAGGGAGGTTCCAGGATCAGGGGGAGGGGAGAGGAACCTGGGGAGTCACCCTTCCAGGCTGAGCATAACCTTAATTAATGCCAGGTAAATAAAGCTTTGCCTCAAAGTATCAATATTGAGTTGACTGAGGAAAATGCTCTTTTAAAATGTAAAACATGGTTTTTAAAATTCAGCACCTAAAGATCAAGTACAGTTACTTCTAACAGGAAGTTTTCAGAATCAATGCATTGCTAATAACACTTATCTGCAAATCCTACCATCAATTGCAAAGTTGATAAGGGACCCCTCTTGCTTGACCTTGAGCAGTTTTTTTGTTTTGTTTTGTTTTGTTTTGTTGGTTTTGTTTCATTTTGGCTTTTGTATTTTTGCCAATTTTGTTGTCGTCTCCAGCAGTTTCTTAATTGTAGATCTTTTACCCTAAAAGAAAAGAGAAGAAATTCATCTTTGGGCTTCCAGAGGAATTTGCAAGTTTTCCTTAAATCACTAGGAATTTTTTAACCTTTCTTCCCCTCTATCTTTTCCAATGTGAGTGATTTCCCAGTTTCACAATTGCTATTTTGCATGTCAGTGGCATGTGCTCTGTATTCTTTTCTTCTCCTTCTTTCATATGCTGAATAATGAGTTCAAATCCATTCCCATTAGACAGACAGCCTTTACCCTACAGTGGGCCCCTAGATGGTGTTGTATGATTTGTACAGGGAGTGTCACAGTTCTCCTCCCTCTCCTCTTACCATGAAGGACTCATCCCACATCCCAGAGCTCCACTACTGCAGTGACCTTTATCCTCCTCCCTTTCCACAGCTACCCTAGCCACACCTTCCATTTTATAGTCATCCTGGCCTACTTTATCTCTGCAATCCCCTGTTGATACAGTCTCTTATTTTTCCAGTTTTTCCCTCCCTTTATTCCAAACCTCCCTTTATTCTCCAGGTCTCATTTTCTCCATAGTAAGCTTCACTGAACTGGACCCACAATCTCCCCAGCACTCCCAGGGCTCCTTACCTGCCTCTACTGCTGCTCCTGAATGCACAGCTGTGAATGAATCCTAGTCTTATGGCTCTCCACAGGGAAAGTAATGAGCAACAAGCTAGAGTGGGTAACAGGACTCACCGCCCTTCTCAAGCCCACACCTGCCTAATCCCCACCTCTCCCAGCACCCCTGTCCCTGTCAGGTCATGACTCCACTCTAATTTTGCAAAGAAAACAGATGAAACCTCCCTCAGCTTCTTACCTCTTACCACCCATCTCCCCCAAAGGTAACCCAGAAATACATTCCCTACCCCATTTCCCACCCATATTTACCACTGGATTCTCTGCTCCTTCAAGGCCTCCCACCAGCATCAGCACTTTCTTGGGGGCTTCTTGATCCATAGTAAGCACTCAATAAATGTCAGCCATTGTTATTTTTACCTCCTGCCCCTTCATATGAAATCTGTCACTTTGCCTTTAGCAAGAACCATCCTTTTTATATTTTATGTTATTGCTATAAACATATCATTACAATTATTTGACTATATGTTTTTCCATCCTATAAGATCATAAAATCCTTTAGAAAAAAATAATTTACCACGTCTATCTTTGGAGACAATTCATAGTGTCTAGCATATAATAGATGTTCAATAAATGTTTAATGAAATCAAGTATGTATCTAAATAAAAACTGACTTCTCAGGTGGCTCTATAATATCAATATGTTCATCTAATAGCCATAGTTAGAAGCACTTCATGAAAGTTTAAAATTGAAATGCCATAACTAACACATTCAGAGATCAGGCTCATCTCCCAAGAGGCTTGATTTAGAGACTCAGATACTGTCACATAGGATCTAGTTTCTCCTGTGCCCCTGCTTTGCCTCCCACCATAATAGCTTCAAACCCAGGTTTCACTCAATACCTTCCAGGCTCTCCTCTAGTGAACTAAATGACTGCTGGTCACTGTCCATCCCCCATTGTGCCCAAGGAAAGCCCCTTCCACTCACACCCTCTCAACCTTAAATGGAGTTGCATGCCCACCCTTCAATTTGATGACAGTTTTAGACATTCAGGGATCCCCTGAGAAGAGTGACCTCCACACAGACTTCATGGCTGAGGATACCAGAAGCACAAGTTCCTACAAAGGACAGCTAAAGTTCTACTATTATCAGAAGGGAAAAACAGAGGCTTTGGGACACTAACAAATGCCAACATCACATCCCACCTTGGGCTGGGGAAACCCTGTTCCCAGTTCAATACAGTGCTTATCATGTGAGTGCTGGTCTGTCAATTTGAAATGTATTTAACTAGGATCCAGGTAGCTGCACCTTTGACCACAAACATGCTTCCTAAAAAGGCAATTTTAGAAATCCTCTACAAAACCCATTTACCCAATACCCACAAACTGATAATGGGGAAAGCATTCAAATATCACAAATCTTTTTTGAAAAGCATTAACTCACAGTATCAAAGCTCAGGCAAAATCTTAAGTAACAATATGATAAATAAGAAAGTGGAGAATGATATTTATTAATCAATATTATTTTGGGTCTGAAAGCATAAGTCAGAGGTAGAGTGTTTACCTCACATGCATATGGCCTTGAGTTCAATTCGTGGCACCACCAGGAAAAAATATATTTTAATGTTGCTCACCTCCCAAATATTAATCTACTCTAACTTTTGCAAAAGCTTCCTTGAAGACTAGTATTTCCAACTAATAGAATTTTAAGGGACAGAATACAAACTCCTAAGTGGGTGTCACCTGAACTTTCTAGGAAGTGATGTCAGCCAGAGAAAGGAGAGGAACCTTCTGCTTGACCACATTGTATTGTTATTCATTTTTTCCTGTGTCCCCACCTGGGCCATAAACTTCCTGAGAATAAAAGCAGTAGCTAAGATTTGTTCCTAGTATGCATCATATTTCACACCCAGAGTATGGCAATCATACCAAAGCCTGGCCCCTTTGGTACACCCACTCTCCCTCTTCTCCCAATGGCTATATCCACTGGCCTCCTGTTCTCTGGTTTGGGGGTTACATTTAGCCAGGAAATCAGGAGAATGATAAGGTTTTCTCCAGGATTTATTTCTAACCTCCATCCCTTTGGACCACAATTGGCAGTTAGTTTATTCCTCTTCCCAAGGACACAGTCTCTGGCTGGCAGGACTCCTAAAGTCTCCTTGGGTTCTAATGACTGCTCCTCCATATGCCCAGTCAAGGCTAATGAGTGTTGCTTTGAGCTGTTGGTGCCCTGATGATTTTTCCAGTTCCTGGACAGATCTGCCAATACAGATCGTTTATTGATTTGACTTCAATAGCCCATTTTAAATGTCTCCCATTTCCTATAGGACCCTGATTGACATAGACACATTTTATATAATTTTGCAAAATATAAAATGTAATATATGCAAAGAATTTTTTAACTTTATTTTCAAATTTACAAAGTTGTACAATAATCAAGAACTTTAGAAATAATGACTTGAAATGTAAACAAATAAATGATAAGAAAAATACTAAAAACTACTTAGAATGAGATCACTTTTGAAGGAAAAACGTGCTTTCTACCATGGCCCATTAATATTCCACTTTAAAAAAATTCAAATGTAATGTAGAAATGTGTGTCAATGGAAAATATAAAGATTGGCTTTGTGTTTAAGCAGAACACATTGCTGCGTTACCTCCTTTGAGATGATAAGTGTTAGAATTGTCCTTACTGGGAAGTTCATTCTGAGGATAGAAGCATTTCTTATATTCTTACTGGTGTAGTAATTAATGCTCGGTAAATGGGCAACAGAACTCAGCGGCTGAAGCAGAGGAGTTAGTCAGCAATGGCTCCTGAGCTGTACCACAAGAGCTGGTCAAATTGGCTGGCGTTTGCGCAGTCCCTGCAAGGCAGAGCTTTGGAAGAGGATCACCGCGGGCCAACCGACGGTGAATGCTGCTGCTGATGGTGATGAAGATAACGATGACAACGACGATGTAGCTGCCATCTGGAAATCCCGCCTGCAGCTGATGAACCGTAGTACATGTCCTGGGCTCTTGGGGGCGCCAGGAGGCCCGGCATTGCGGAACCCTCGGGCTTGTAATTGGAGATGTGTGCGTAGCTGTAGCGGCGGGCTATCGGGCAGTCCTAGGGCAACGGAGCTGTGAAATGGCTAGGTCCGGCTTAATGCTGTCTGGCCCGGACAATAGAGGGTGAGTAGCGGTAGCGGTAGCGGGGGAGCGGGAGCACCCTTAGTCCCTAGTGGTTTCAGGAGTGCCCTTCCAAGTGCAGTGGCCCCAGCGGCGGGCGGACCGGGAAGCCTTGTTCTGGGAAGTGCAGGCCCAGATGATCCGTGTCCAAGCGGCCGCTGGTGAAGGGAACCGGTCCCGGTCTTGCAGGACCCTCGCGCAGTGCCTCTTCCCATGCAAGGCAGTACCTGCGTCCGCGCCCACCTGGCTGACGACTGAGTCACTTCCCAACCCACAGGGCACAGACATCTTCTAAGCCTGCAGGAAGTTTCAGTTCGGCGCCCCTCCCACTTATCACCCCAATGCAGGCACTAGAAGTTAACATTAATAACCACAAAACCTGAACAGAGGTGCCAGGAACTCTATCAGCCTACCTTTATTGTGGCAGGATCTTGTCACTCAACCGAATCAGCTTCCAAAGACGCGTCTTCCAGGGATATTAGAGTCCTGGATATGCCAACAAGGCATCCTGTAGAGCCAACACCTGGGTCACATAGGCAGGCAACTGAGGGACAGTTCTCTAGGAGATGGTAACGCCCTCGGAATTTTCGGACTCTGCTTGGTTAAAAGCACCCACAAAACCAATACAAAAAGAACCTGTCCTGGAAAAATTTGCACTTAGAACGTGCATAATTTCCATCCCTTTTCGAATGAAATGTGCTCCCCACCATGTCCTCTATATTTAAAGTACAGGTACTTTCTATTCTCCTGCACAAAGTCGGGTTTTGCAAGTCTATAAGAGGGTCTTAGGGTCTCTAGCTGAACATGAAAAGATTAAGTCACCGATATTAACTTACATCGACCTGGAGACCTAACGAATGAGGTTGACCTCGCCAAAAAGTGGAAAAGGCCACCTACCTGTGAGGTGCATCTTCTACAAGAACGCTGAATATATTATAGCTAAATGGGGGCAGGGAGACCCGAGATTCTGTATAGAAGGAAAATGAGATCCCATTAGTGAAAAGAGAGTACCATAAATATGGAAGATTGTAGGTATGGAGACAATGTGTGCAAGGGAACACAGGGTAATGAAGTAAGCATTGGGGCAGAGATGACTTTGTTTTCTCTTCATATGCTGTTTACAATTTTGTGAAAATGAGTGTTTATGCAGAACACCATTTTTTATGTTGTTTTGATGAAATTAACCCTGGCCATTTTGTTCCTTACGTAAAAAAATAAAAATAAAAACACAAAAACTTCTTAACTTCAAAAGATTTTGGAAGCTTCAATAGTTCCCAAGTAAAAGTCACCCTCTGGATTTTTATGAAATATATAAATTTCGACAGAGGGAAAAAAAACCCTTTCAAGACTGCAAGATGACTAGCTTGAAATTCTAAAGCTTTAGGTGTTCTGAAAGATGATGCATTTGTAACTTCATTAATGACGAGTTTTATCCGTAGCAAATCAGTATCTCCCAATCTCTCAATTCCTCACCCGAGAAACAAAGGAATGCAGCTCTAAAAATAAAAATAAAACTTTGAAACAAAAACAAAATTCCAAGTTTTCTTTTTTAGAGAACCTTGACTGGTTGGACAGTACCTTAAAACCTTTCCCAGTTTCTCCAAATCCCTTGTTCTGTATCATAAATACCTGGATATGGGTTGACAACTTGGTTTTGAACTTTTTAAATTCATCTTCAGCCCCCAAAGACGACTCTGCACCAGTCACTGTTTCCTCAAAACATTTACTATATATGATAGGTGGTCGGAGATAGAACCACTAACTCACTAGTGCATATTCTCCTGGAGCCCGCAGTCTCCCCTTGCAGAAGCCCACATTTTCCAGGTCTTTAGCTCTTCGCACCTCCGCGCTCTTCTCCAGAGCCGGGTTCTGCTGGACATCCGAGGAAGTCGGAGGTCCCTGTTAGCTCCTGGCGCTTTGACTTTAGCTACACCTTGAAGCCTCGGAAACCCTGAAGGCGCGGGATGCAAGATTCGTCCTTAGCTCTCCACACGCATATACACAGTGTCCCCGGCTGCAGCCAACTCTGTTGCTGGCCGCCGCCACGCCTTTCACCTTCAGGTCTGGAGATGGCTCACTCAGCCTAGGGGCGGAGGACCAGCCCCACCAAGACTTCAGACAACACTCTCCGGAACTGGCTCTAGTCGTCACAGGCGCATCCAGCACTCGGGGTGCTCCGGGTGCTCCAGTTTTGCCCGGCGCGGGTTACCCTCCGCGGAACCCTGCTCCTCCCCCGACCTGGGAGCAGAGGTTGGGCAACCAGGTAGGAGATGCCCCGAAGGCTGCACGGGTCTCAAGGCCACCAGGCTATTTGCGTTTCCGGCTAGCCCCAGCCACTGCTCAGCCATCGCCCCCGCCAACACTGAGGGCATCCAAGCGCCGCGGAGCCTCTTCTGCAACTGCGTGGTGGTTAGAGAACTTGCTGCTCCCGCCACCGGCCTCCACCTGAGTTGCAGGAAACGTAAACGCAGACCATCGGGACGCACAGCTATCCGCTCACTAAAAGGCAGCCGACAGTTGGAGGGTTTGGTTTTTCCCCTCAATAGAAAATAACAGGCTGAGACTCAAATCCCCTCCCCTTCTCCAAGGAAAGTCAGTCCCGGATGTCACGTTGCGAACTTCTGAAGTCTCAGCTCTGCAGGCTGGCCCCTGAAAGGATACACATGGGAAGCCCTATTCTAACGTTGAGTCGGATTCGTTCGGGGCAGGTGTTCACGGTCACTCGTTTTAACGCCAAGTGGGAATGCAAAGTTGAGGCTCATAAAGACGGGAAGCTGGAGCCTGAAGTCGCGGTTAAACTGGGGAGCTGGCCGCGCTGACCCTCCTCTCCTAGATCCACACTCCCGGCCACCACCCCTACCCCACCCCCGCCCTTCATCATAGCGACAACATTTTCCCTCCTTAGTTAATGTGAATCCAGAGTCTTGTTTAAAAAAAAAAAATCAAGTGCCCCTGAGTTCAATCTCCGGTACAAAAATAAATAAATAAATAAATCCTTATTAATAGCAGCCAAAGTGCGAATTCCGGCGAGTGGAGTCCGCGGCCTCTAGAGTGGACCAGGTGCTTCGAGTTGCCCGCCGGTGTCAGAATCCTGGCTGCCTAGGAATCAGAAAGTCGGGGTGGGGGGGGCGGTGAAAGGATCTACTACTGAGTTTAGGGTTTGTCCCTTTTACGTGATTTTATTTTTCCTTTGTGTAAGGCTTTGGGAAAACTCTCCTACCAGGGTTTAAGAAGTGAGTTTATGTGAAGGAAACACCGCGGAGATAAGAGGTCCTGAGTTTCTGGGATTGAAATGCTGAAAATTTTTATTTTTCATAACATGCATGAATCAATACTCCATCTGTTAGTCCTTCTCCTCAAAAAAATTCCATCAAAAAATACCCACCTTCGCAGAAGACGGAAGGAGATACAGCGGGGATCCGTGGCGCATGGGAACCCTCACCTTTCCGGGTGGGGAATCGAGACTTCTGCCTTTGCAGAGGTTACAAGAAAAAGGCTGTGTAATCTCAGTGCTTTGAAAGGCAATGGTAATCCATAAAAGAAATGAAAATTGGATGTGACAATATTCGCAGGTCAGAGGAGGGTAGGAAATTCTTAAATTACCATAGCAGGAAGTAAAAATCCAAAACTGATAGATCAATAATTAGTCAGACGGGGGCTGGGGTTGTGGCTCAGTGGTAGAGCACTTGTCTTGCATGCGTGATGCACTGGGTTGGATCCTCAGCACCACATAAAAATAAAGAAAGATATTGTGTCCATCTACAACTAAAAAAAAAATTTTTTTAAAGAATTAGTCAGACGGGAATATTAATTCATTAAATGGCAGGTGAACAGAATTGTTAATGTAGATGATGTCCAGTAGAGGGGAAAAAAAGAATTTTTTGCTAACATGTGGAAGAGAGCCTATTCACAACTCTTAGCTTATAGAACAAGCCTATCTAAAGTCGCTCGAGTTTTTTTCCAAGCACGTGCACGATTTAAATTTTTAAGTTACTTTTAAGGTGGATAAATAAAAGTATTTTTTCAATATCCACAATCTCTTTATTGAAACTACAAATCTTAATTTTTTTCTATTAAAAATATCCCTTATAATCCTAATATCTCAGATCTTTTCAATTTAATATTCTTGTATATGTGTATGAACCTGCAATTGTATTCAAACATCCAGATAGATTAATATTTCTTAAAGGCAAAAGAATCTACTATATAAAGAATAACTAAAATTATTCCTTCATTTTTCCTATATTTCTGAATTTTCTCTTCCCATCAGCCCATCCATTGTTACCCTGGGGAAATAACTTTTGAGGACTGAGTGATTTAGAAATGTATCAGATTTCAGTATTACTTGGAAGGGCTGGAAGGTTTAACTTGCTGCCCTCCTTCATTTCACTCTGCTTATTTGTCCTCAAAAATTCTGACTGTTTAGTCTTAAAAAAGCAAATGAGGGCTGGGAATATAGCTCAGTTGGTAGAGTGATTGCCTTGCATGCATAAGGCCCTGGGTTCAATCCTCAGCAGAAAAAAAAAGGAAAAAAGAAAAAAAAGCAAATGACCTGGAAATACCATTCAGGACTTGAGAAACCATGACTAGTGGGAGCAGAGGCTAGGAGGTAAGGTAAATGTTGGCAGCCTTGATATTGCATTCAGTATGTCCCAATTAGCTGCTTTAACACCTGGAGATTTTCATGCAAAATAGGAGTTTATATGTATTGAAATATTTTATAAAAGTTCTTCAAGTTACAGTTATTTCTGTTGTCATTTAATAATCGAAGAGGCTGAACTATCCAAAGTTCAGAGTAAAACAGATTTTCTATATCTCCAGCAATTCTGAACAATCTTACAAGACTATGAAATTCTAATTCTATTAGGCAAAACACCCAGAAGAGGCAAGTTGTTGTCTTCTCTTTCCCAGTGGAAGGACGAGATTAAGTCCCCCGAACTCTGCTAGGGTAGAGATACATGAAATCAAAAGAGAAAAAAGGGGGACAGAAGGAGATCACCTTCCACAGAAAGGACACGCTAACTTCAGCGTAATCTCATTGGATTTCTGCAACAATCCAATGAGGTTTTATCATTATCCAAATAACCTTTATCTGTATCTGTTTTTTGTTTTGTTTTGTTTTGTTTTTAACAGATGAACAAACCAGAGTTCACAAAGGTTGACTCCTCCAAACTCACAAAGCTAAGTGGCTGAACCAGGTGAACCTATGACTCAAAATGAAGAATTTTTTCTTCTTTTGGAACACTGCCTGTCCTGGCTTTTATTCAGCTGTCCTTTGCTTCTTGCTCTAATAGTTTATTGTCTTGTGTTGTCAAATTTTTATGTCCCAACACATTATTTGGGAGAAAGAAATTATAGCCACCAGGTGACTATCTTGATAGATACGTAAAGCAAGGAAGTAGTCAATTCTCTGGGAAACCCCAATGAAAAACAGGTACCAACAATCATGCAGTTGTTTGATTGGTTTTCTGAGGACTTACCAGGTGCCAGGTCAGAGATGCAAAACATAAATGCTATAGTCCCTGCTCTGGGAGCTCATAGCCAGAGGATTGCTCCAACTACCGCTTGCAGATCACAGTTCTACTCTCTCCCTAACAAGTTGTCAGGTTTATGGGAAAGCACTGACTCCCAGCAAGCCAAGCAAGTGTGGGCATACATACAGGTCAATTGATGTTTACTCGGATCTGAATCTTCACACACACAGAGTGACTTCACAAAACCATCTTTTTTAACATCATCGATTTGGGGAGTATCAGTTGTGACATCGACTTTAGCAAAATGTTTAAGACTTTAATTAAAATATATCAAAATTTCTCAGCAAGAATAATTTGATTTAATTTTTCCCTTTTATTCAGCCAAATTGTTTGAATCTGAGCTATAGATAAATTTTTACATCAAAGAACATAATTATTATCACAACAACTCATTTAGTTCTCAGTGAGTACCAGGTATTCCACTCATAACTTTTAATTTTCAGTATCCTGAACAAAGTTGGGAGAAATGGCCAGTGGAGGTTCTGTTTGTGTATAGGAGCTGGTATAAATTGAATCCTTTGGCTTACTTGCTTTTGTTGTTTTGTTTTGTTTTGCTTTGCTTTGTTTTTGTTTTTCACTTTTTTGGTGATAGAGATCAAACCCAGAGCTTCACACAAGCTAGCCAAACACTCTACCATTGAGCTATAACTGTGGTCCAAATGGAGTTCTTTATTCTCATAGGTGCTTGATAGCTCAGAAGACAGCACACAGCAAACTTCTCATTAGAAAGCAACTAGGAGCTGGAAGCAGTGGTGCATGCCTGTAATCCCAGCACTTTGGAAGGCTGAGATAGGAAAATCGTGAGTTCAAAGTCAACCTCAGTAATGACGAGGCACTAAGCAACTCAGTGAGACCCTGACTTCACATAAAACACAAAATAGGGCTGGGGATGTGGCTCAGTGGTCAAGCACCCCTGAGTTCAATCCCTGGTAGCAAAAAAGAAAAGAAAAGGAAAGGAAAGAAAAGAAAAAAGAGAAAAAAAAAGTAGGAACAGATGGTACAGTGAAAAATTGAGGAGCCATGGCTTGATCCCAGACTAGCAGACTTTATGAAATACTCAGTTGGACACAGGCTCATTGTGTGGTGAGGGACTGGAACCCAGTGAACATATTACATCCTACTCCAGATGAGGATAGGGTAAAGACATTGATACCATTTTTCTTCAGATGAATATTCTGGGCCCAGAAGGAAGCACCTTGTAAGCAGGAAGAACAAATCTGTGCTGAAATAATGGGTGTAAAATACCTCTCTCTGTCTACTATTGTCAAAACAAAAAGGAACAGGGGGAGGAAGAGAATGTCAAACATCTATTATGTGACAGGCACAGTTCTGAGTATTAAACACAAAACAATGAGTTATGTAAAAATGTTAGACTGAGACGATATATTCCGGTTCATAACACCCACTGCATTTTCTTCCAATTACTTTTTCCCTTTTCCTAACATCAGCACAAATTTAAAGGCCATGCCAATGTTTTTCACAGAGTGCGTCTAACTAAAGGTATAGTAATCTTCTGAGGTAAGAATAACACATAAAATAGTTTTATTATATATAATGTCATCTCTTAGCCACTTATATAAGTAATTTAAAAATTCATCTAAAATTTATCAGACCCACCTGGTAACTTTAATAGCAATGAGTCAGTGTCCTCATGCGGGACAAAAAGTACCTTCTTCCTTATTTCCAAAGGTGCAAAGATTCTGTATTGGCCTCCAGTATGGATATCTTAGCCCCCAAAACAGCTAGATGCATACTTCCTGATACATTTTTGTTCTTGTTACCAGGAATTGAACCTAGGGGTGCTTAACCACTGAGCCCCATCCCAGCCCTTTTAATTATTTATTTAACTTTTTGAGAGTCTTGCTAAGTTGCTGAGGCTGACTTTGAACTTGTGATCCTCCTACCTCAGTCTCCTGAGCTGCTGGGATAACAGGCATACTCCCAGCCTTACACACTTCTAAAGTACTTCAAAAGTAGAAATGGAGGAAAACAATGTATCCTTTATGTATTTGCTTCCAAAATAAATCAGTAGAATAAATCAAGACAAATTTAATATATTTTTTAAAAATCACTAACTAGGGGTTGGGGGGATGCAGCTCAGTGGTAGAGTGCTTACCTAGCATGTTTCAACTCAGGCCCTGGGTTCAGGGCATCACTAACAAGTAAGTACCTGTAAGTCTACTTACAGGAAGAGCAGTGACTATATTTGGTGATGTTCTTAAGTCCTCCAACCTGGGTATAAGTTTGATATTGTCTCCTTTACTTTAAAATAATAATGATGTCTCTGATGGACCCCAAAGCTTTTTCCTGATTTTACCCCCAGGCCTCACATTCCTATAGTTAAAAAATAATAGAGGCTTAAGGATAATAACTGTTTCAGTAATCTGTTGCTACCTAACAATATACTCCTAAATTTAGTGGTTTATAAAAACCTTTCCCCTTGTTCGTTCATTCATTCATTCATTCAGTTATTTTAACTTTCTCACCTCTGAATTGCCTGGGCACTTCTGAGTTTGTTCTGTCTTATGGTTTCTGACAATCTTAGGGATTGAACCTAAGGCTTTCTACATGCTAGGCAAAGCACTCTACCAATAAGCTATATCCACAGCTCCTTTCTTCTGTTTTTAAAATTCTGGTATCCCTTGAGTTCCAATAAGATGCTGGCAGTTGAGAGTGGGCTGGAAAGAAGGCTGAACCCTCTCCCTTTGCCAGGAGTCTCAGACTCTTCTTTCCATCCATCTCCATGTGGCCTTACCACCTCAGTAACTGAACTTTTCACAGGGTTGCTCAGAACTTCCAAGAACCCAAGAAACAAAATCTGCCAAGCCTTCCTACAAGTTGGTCCAGGAGCCGGCATAGAATCACTTCTACTACCTTCTATTGGGTTAGAGTAGCAAATTCAACCCAAATTGAAATACAGAGAAGGTTATACAAGGGTATAAATACTCAATTATTGTTCAACGGGGCCATTCTTGAAGGCTAGCTACCACTACAGCAGCTGCACAAAGGAAAAGATCACACCTTCATCTTGACAGTACCTTTTACACTTGAAGGATGGACATAGTATTCCCTCATACTTCTTAAGTCACATGTCACAATAAAGGAAAACTCAATATAGGGAGGGTTCTTTTTTTAAAATTTTTTTTAGTTGTAGATGAACGCAATATCTTTATTTTATTTATTTTTATGTGGTGCTGAGGATGGAACCTAGTGACTCACACATGTGAGATAAGCACTCTACCAGTGAGCTACAACCCCAGCACCTAGGGAGGGTTCTTGATGTCACTTTGTGTTTTCAAATGTATGAAACTGCCTTTTTGCTTAATCATACTTCCCAACAAACCTTCATGATTAGTATTTCTAAATCTGAGGCCATTAGATTCCTACAACTCTTGAATGGTTAGAAGGGATCATGAATTGCCTGAAATAGCTGAAGTATTATATGTAGGTGCATGTGTGCATGTGTTCCTGTTCCTTGTTTTCCTCAGACTATATCTCCAGGAGAATTCAAACATGTAAGACATCTAAGGTAGAACCCAACCAAAAGATACCCTGGATTCTTACCTCCTGATATAATCCTACAATATATCAGAAGTGTAGGATGGGGGAGTAATGTATCCTCTATGTATGTACTTCCTAAATAAAACGATAAAAATTGAGATTATTAAAGAACAAAGCAATCACTACTGGTACTTGTGAATGCTTGAGAAAAAGAAGGAATTGGCTTGATGCCCTTACCCCAAAGAAACATTTGTGAGGATAAATGATGCTCCATTCAGATAAACACATTGAAATTATCTTAACAATTTTAGTTAATATTTTCCCACCAGTGCTGGATGAATAGTTAAGAATGTAACTCAAAAGGACTTTGGATTCTTTCCCTTATGCGTTTTACCTCCTTTTTTCCCCTTTCTTTTTCCCTATTCATCTTCTAACTTTTACTAAGAAATAACATCCAACGGTACAACTGCATCTCCATGGACACATGCACTAAAATGCCTAGAATAATCTGAACTAGCCACATGCCCTTGAACTAGGGCAGGTGAGGCCCTGCCGCTAATTTTATCTATGGGCAACTCTTGGGACATCCTGGTAAAAGAACTCAGGACAGAAGAATAACGACCCCTTTGGGGCCAGAGGAAGAAAGAACATAAAAAGAAGTACAGCGCTAGATTGAAACTAATTGGATTAGATGAAAATTCCAAGTTAAACTTTATAATTTTTATATTATTGTTAGCCTCTGTTATGTCTAACAAAACAGACTTAACCTTTTCATCCCTCATATTTCTAGTATTCAGGAATCCCTTCAAAAAATATATATACACTGCTATTTCTCAAGAGAGTCCAGCTAAACATTTCAGCTCAGATCTCTCTCCCATATAAGCACCTTAAACTCCTCTCCAGTCCTTCTCCTTTATAGCCCATACCAGAGTGGAGTATTATATAGTTTCTCATGACTTATAATGTAAATTCTCCCAGTGCCCATAGATACACCCTGGCACAAAGAAAAACAGTAAGCAAATGTTATTTAAGAACTGTGGTGGGGGCTGGGGTTGTGGCTCAGTGGTAGAGCACTTGCCTAGCATGTGTAAGGCACTGGGTTCAATTCTCAGCACTACATTTAAATTAATAAAATAAAGGTCCATTGACGACTTAAAAAATATTAAAAAAAAAAAAACAAAACTGTGGTGGGACTGGAGGAGGGTGGAGCGCATGCAGCTCAGTGCACTAAAGCTTTTTCCTCAAATGCACAAGGCTCTGGGTTTCATCCCAGCACTGCAAAAACAAAACAAGAGACCAGTAAGCTTTTATGTGTGTGGCACAAGAGAGCTTAGTGTATTCTTTTGTCACTTGCAAAATGGGGAAAATTGCACCTGAGCTTGCAGTCTAATTCAAACTCAAATTCTGTGCAGAACAGCACTAAGGAAACATCTGGCACAGGAAATAACCAATACAAGTCATATGTTCTCATTTTGAAAAGTGCCACAGCAATCAGCACTGCAGATTGCAGGGGTTGATCTACTTACAACCCTGTAACTCAGTTTCTTCCAATAAGGATGTGATAGTGATTCACTAGGGCTGTGGGTTCAGTTCACATGAGTAAAGCCTGTGACACACAGATCACCCATGGATTCTCCCCAAAGTTTAGGAACCTCAGATGTCATTAGATGCTAAAGTTCACTGATGCAATTTAGTTTTGTTTAGTTATTTTGTTTAATACTTTGAACTACTACTTCAAAGTATTAACCCAAACACAACACTTCCCAAGGTATAAAACTGAGAATCAAAGGCAAGTTGTGTTGAGGTAGAGCACAAAATTCTTGGTGGAACATAGAATATATAGGTATCCAAATATATATGTATCCAAAATGCCTCTTTAGACAGGTTTCTTTAACTAGGAAACCAAAACTATTTGGACATCCCCTCTGGTTAAAGTGATCTACTGAAATTAAAAACATTTGCAATATGAACAATAACTTTTCATAGATCAAGATCACTTGAAATGTGTAAAGTAGGCTCATTCCATGAGGCTTTTTTCCCTAGCAAGAACAAGTACATCAAATTTGCATATTCTAATGTTCATTTTTAGGACTCCATGAAAGCATTATGGTCTAACTAGTATAAGAAAATGAGAAATTGACAGCGTTATGCATTTGTAATTATATTAATACTTAACATTGATCTAAACAATTGGTTTCTGTTAAGACTACGTGACAGAGGCACTGCTAGAGTGAAAAGCAGATTTTATTTTTTTAAAGGTTGAAAAAAACACATTAGGGACAAAATTTCTTCAATCAATAAATTTTCAAGAACTGGAGTAAATTGTTGTGGGAATGGGATCCGTTCAGGGCAGGTTAAATTGAAATTGGAAAGGGGATTTTGACAATGCTATGGGGGGGAGCCCTTGAATAAATTTTAAACCATACTTCACAGACCCCCCAATTGTTCAAGTGGCAGATAAAATAAATTACCATAAATTATATGCCAAGGCAACTTAAAAACAAAACGAAACAACATGAGGCTAAGGATTTCCTTAGCTTTTCCAGGAAGAGTGTAACACTGCTTCTGGCCTGCAAGCTGGGGTGGATTCAGGACCTGTCAAACGTCAGGATAGTTGCAGTAATATACCGCTGAGCTGGCATCGGACACCACGGAGGAAATGGCCCCGTGGCTGTCTGGGAGATTCACACTGGAGTCATGTCCCTGGTAGGGGAGACCCATTTCGGGTTTGCACACAAAGTGCAGATACTGTTCAAATTCTGTGCGGTCCACCTCCCCGAGAAGCTCGGCGGGCTGGTTGGGGTCCGTGCCATCCCGGCAGGGCAGCACCTCCGGAGGGGGCGAAGGCTGCCCGGGACCCGGCGGGGGATGCTGCTGCGGTGGCTGCATGTGGAAACCGCGCACGCCGCCCGCCGCGGGGGAGCCCATCGCGCCGTAGTACATATGCAGGGCGCTGGGGGGCGCCAGGAGGCCCGGCATTGTAGAGCCAGAAGGCTCTGGACCCAGACGGGGGTGCATAGGGCCAGCAGGCGGTTCCGGAGGCACCGCGTAGTCCGAGACCTGTGCGTAGCTGTAGGTGCCGGCAGCGGGGCAGTCCCCAGGCATAGGTGCAGCGAAGAAGGCCGGGTCTGGCTCCACGCCATCCAGCGGGGATGTGTCGGGCGTGGGCAGTGGGTAGCCGTCGAGCGGGGGCGCACCCAGGCCTTGGCAGTCACGGTAGTGGCCACCCATGTGCGGGGGCAGCAGGGGTGGGCCAGCGGGGAAGCCCTGCTCTGGGAAGGGCAGGCCCAGGCCGTCCATGGCCACGCGGCCACTCTCGGGACCCAGAGTTGCAGCCTGCGGCTCCGCGAGGCCGTGCAAGAAGCCTCCCTCCACCCGCTTCAGCCGCTTCACCTGCTTGCGCCGCCGCGGCCGGTACTTGTAGTTGGGATGGTCTTGCATGTGCTGCACGCGCAGTCGCTCGGCCTCCTCCACGAAAGGCCTTTTCTCCGCCAGCGTCAGCGCCTTCCACGACTTACCTGCAAAGGCACGGGAAGGTGGAGAGGGGCGTAGGGCTTACCCAACTGCGCTCCTGCCCCAAGCCCTACCTGGCTATAACTCTCCCACCCCAAACTTGAATTGTAAAACCAGAAGAGAAACCATGTCAAGTTAAAGAGCGAAGGTTTGGAACACCAAGTTCCAGCAGTTGGGGAAAAACACGTCCTCTCAAGGGTATTCCTCGCTTCTTCTAGGCTCCTGGAAGCGGCCTCTCCTCTCACCCATCTCCCGGTCTTTTCGAAAAACTGAAATGTTACCTGGGCTGGGAAAGAGCTGACTACTGGCACGACTGACCAAACTAGAGGTAGAGGTGCCCTATTGCAACTCAGAGGCACCGGGAAGCCACCTCTGCAGAACCACTGCATTCGCGCCCTAGCCATCCGGGTAATGCGAAAAGCCCGTTTGGAAAAAAGGGGATCAGGAGGCGGGAAATGAACAGAGGTGCCCCCAGGGATGGACAAAGCTACAACACACACCTGGTCTCGGAAGCAAGGCAAAACAAAACAAAATCTCTTTGGGCTCGAAGAAGTGGCTCATCGATTCGCACAAGAGTCGGCAGCCTGGGGCCCGGGCTTGGACTCACCTAGCATTTTGCTCAACTCAGCATTGTGAAGGTCTGGGTTCTGTTGTGCCAGCCGCTTGCGCTCGTCCTTAGCCCACACCATGAAGGCGTTCATCGGCCGCCGGATGCGAGACTCGCCCTTGGCTCGGCCGGCAGCCCCTGCCGGCGCTCCGCTACTGGCCGCCGCCTCGCCTTTCACCTTCATGTCCCCGAGGGGGCTCAGCGACTCGGCCCAGGGGCAAGGGCCCAGCCCGGCCATCACCGCTGGCAGAGCGTTCCGGGGCTGGCTCTGGTCGTCACTGGCGTATCCCGCATCCGGGCTGCTCATGGCGCTCCAGCCCTGCCCCGCGTCCCGCTACCCTCGGCAGGACACGCCACCTCCCCCGACCTGGGATTGGGGAGGACCGGGTGGAGACCGAGGCAGGCGAAACCCAGAGGCCTGGGAGAGTCTCTGGGACCCAATCCGCCACCTGTGTCCCCGGCCAGTCCCAGCCTATCAACTAACGTCCTGGGTTGGCCCAGTGACACTGCAAGCACCCCCAGTCCGCGAGCCCTTTTCTGCACAGATGTGGCCAATAGAGCGGCGGGGGCGGCGTCGTTAGGCCCACGCCCAGCCTTCGGTCCAAGTCTCAAGTCCCAGTTAACCCCAAGCCCGCCCCTTTCCCCTCCCCCGGCCCCGCGCCCAGGGCTACACCTGCCCCCGGGAAAACTGGCTGGAGCCGGGCTCTGGCGCCACGTCCTGTCCGACCTGGGAAGGAGAACGGCTGAAGAACTTTCTGGGGGCGCTGACTACCGCAAGATAGAGGTACTTGCTCAAGATGTTCACATTAGCAGCTAAGCATCAGTTCTATTCTCTTTCAAAACACATCTTTATTATAGGAGTCAAGGATATTTCAGTGCTGGATGAACTTGCATCCTTCCAAGGCACTGCACGGGTGTCTTCTTCAAATATATTTTTTCTAAGACAGTGTTGAACATAAACGAATGCAATCTCTCCCCACGGATTTACCTTACTTGCATTATATTCAAAATCTTAGGGCGAAGGTAAATTCTACTTTTTAAAAACAGAATTTAAATAAGGAATGACGTTCTTTCTCCAATAGACCATCACTCTGAAGAATTTAAAGTTTTTATTCATGATAAACAAATCCTTGAAAACTTGTACATTAAAATGTGTAAGATACATATGACAAAACTGTTTCTCATGTGTTTCCTAAGTGTGATTTCTAAAATGTAAAGACTTGCACGGGGCCCTAGATTTGATTCTCTGAACTACAAAACAAAAAATTTAAATAAAGATAAACTATAAAGATAGCAGCAATATTTGTCTTAAGTGCCCAAATTTATTAAGGGAAAGAGAGCAATACTTTGAGCAGTAAAATAGCTAAATCTCTTAGCAATCAGGGCATTTCTATACATCTCTTTAGACTGGAAAGAAAATGTGAATGACTTAATAGTCAACTTATGTTTAGATCTGAAAAAGGTTTTTCGTGGGATTTTTAAACAAACCCTTATATAGCAATTATATATGACACTCAGTATATTGCTCTCCAAATCTTGGCGAAAGATAAAGCCAGTTTATCTTTCAACCAACCATATGAGTTAGACATTTATAGCTTAAGGGAAACTGAGGTACAGAGAGGTCTTTAGGGAATGTGCCTGGAGATCTGAGTGTTGGGATGGTGAAGTTTGCACCCAGCAGTTGACCTTCAGACCAGAAGCCAAGATACCCCCTCCCACACCCTCCTACTCCCCTGATAGTGTATTTGTGTTGTTTCCTAAGGTAACCAACACGGCCACTCCTGCATATGTTTGAGAAAATGAAAAATCAACACATCAGTCTCCAGAATAGATTTTCATAGTTTGCTACCAAGGGGTGATGAAAGCAGTAGCAATTATATCCGGGATCTGAGAGGTAAAATGCTATAGCTTTCTGTGTGATATTTCACTAACGAAGTCATCTATCATGTCTGGCTCTTTAGAGGCATCCATAAAAACACAGGGCTTTTGCTAAGTCCTAACCTTCCAGTTTCTCTGTTGTTTTTTCTCCAAAGAACCGATATACAACTGTTTTAAATCAACTTTTCTTTAACATGGATCTGTGGAACTCCCTTGGCTTTCCCTTTATGACCCAGTCTTTCTACAGGGACTATAAGACTGTAGTCCTTCTAGTTTACAAGTAACTATGGTTTAAACAACAACAACAACAAAACTAAATTTACTTAAATAAATCGTAGAGGAAAGTTTTTAATCGATAGTTTAAAGCAGTTTATCTTAAATTTGATGGTGAGTTGTCCTTTAAAGTTTTATGTTTTTCTGGAAAAAAAATTGGCTTGAATATAAAGCAAAAATGCATTGCAAATGGTTATATAAATAAGGAAACTATAGGAATAGAGACAGCAATATTAACCCCATATTCCCAGCTACTCAGGAGGCTGAGAAAAGAGGATGGCAAATTTGAGGCCAGGGTCAGCAGCTTAGGGAGACTGACTCAAAACAAACAAACAAACAAAGATCTGGAGGTGTAGCTCACTGGTGAAGCACCCCTAAGTTTGATCTCCAGTACTATAAATTTAAAAAAATAATTTTTTAAAGAGAGACAGCAATGTTACCAGTTAATCCCCTAGAACCTTGCTCCTTGCTGGTTTTTAAAAGATACTGTCTATCTTTTCTAGATTGTAATAAATATGTTTTCAAAGATCTCAAAGAAGTAGTTTGTCTTAGTGCAAAAACTTTCATGAACTGAGTTTTTAGAATAGAGACGGAAACACTAAACAAAACCAATGCCTGTGCCAGAATCCATTTTCTCTACATTAATCTATTTGACTAATTTCTTCAAAGATAAAATAGAGTATAGGAAATATAATTCAGGCGCGGTTCCAGAAAAAGTACATGAGCAGTTTTATCCTTGTTCACACTCCTGTTGTTAAGGTTGGGAAACTGATTCAAGAGGGAAACGTAAAGTTTTCGCATCATTATTCGTTCCGGTTCCTGGAGACTAACCACTGATTTTTGTCAGATAAGGTTACTGGGAAATCAAGTGAGAGAACAAATCCCTAAAATGGAGTTGGAGCTTCAGATTTTGGCCCTTCTTTCTTTACTTCTTAAAACACCCTCCTTGGGAGTCATCACTTAAATTTACCAAACAAGAATTGTGATGCCTTTCCACAACCAGTCACCTTTTACATACTAGGTTTGACCTAGGTTTGATTTCTTTTAATCATTCCCTTGACATATTTTTGGGGGGTGCGGGGGCGTACTGGCGACTGCGGCGCCGCAAACTGGTTCACGTTGTGTGTGGACTTGTATTTCAATCTCTTTACTAAACGCCCTGTTGGAAGCCGAGCACTGGACGTTATCGGAGCCAGCCACAAATGCCACATGTAAAGAAGCAAACATCCGGAGTGGCTTCCTGCAAGCCCTGCTTTTCTCAACACGAGAGATATTGGGGGTGGGGGTGGGGGGGTAGAGGGACAAGTTTCACGAGTAAGAGCTTTGTACACCAGCTCTGTAGCCGGCGGTGTGCATTCGCAATGCATGGTACTGGAATTCTAGGCTCCTGGCTACTGATTGCGCTTATACTCCCTGGCTTCCCAGGCTGGAACCAAGGCTCGAAAGGCTGGGCGAGGAAGCGACTAATGTAGCAAGAAGTCGTGCCTGTTACCACTTGGGGTGTTTGGCCAGCGGGCGCAGAGATTAATTCGGGTAGGTGATGAACTGTTGCACAGACCTGGAGGAATCGGGGCCAAACTTTTCCGTGGGCCTCTGAGTGAACAGGCAAAGGCTGAGTGATTTCCGGCAGTCTTTTGTGTTTTTGATGCTCGGGAAGCGGGAGCCGGACAAAGGACACTCAAGTCAATCGGGAAAGATCCATGAGCACCCAGGCAGATGTGAGGTGGCCCTAAAGAGCACGTTCGTGGGGGCGGGGAGGAGAATGCGCGCAGCAAACCCAGGATAAACTCAGGTGCGGCCCTCGGATAAATAGACAATAGTATCCCTAGAGAAAAGAACAACAATAAGGCCTTTGCCTTTATAAATCGTTCAGGGTCGGCTGCCTCCTGAACCGAGAGGGAGGTGGTCTGCGGCGACGGAGCACAGTCCAGGGCTCAACACCTCCCAGGTAGGGCCAAGCAGCCCCACGACGCTGATTGGCACCTCGTGCCTCGGCGCCCACCGGGCGGCGCCGCCGCTCCCCCTTGCTACCTTTCGCGTCTCCTCTCTGTCCCTGGGCCTGTACACCGTGGGTCCGGGATGGAGGTCGAAGGTCGCGGGCGGGAGGGGATTGGTGTGTAGGAAGGAGTGGCCGGGAAGATAGCGGTCACCTGCTCAGCCCTGGCCGGCGCCGCGCATCCCCGGCCCCGGAGGTTCGATCCAGACTTTGCAAACTCTGCTACACCGGCCTTTCTTTCCGAAAAGCCAGACTGAGAGAGTGGCTCTGGGGACGTTAGTTCCCCGCAACGATGGAAGCTTTAATTTTACTTTCACGCCCCCTCCCATTCCCCTCGCCTGCTTCCCTTCCTAGTGCATAGTAACCCCCTCGCGGCGGTCTCCAAACCCCGCCCTGGTACCAGGCGACTCCTCGACGGTATCCTCGTTCCCGCTTGGCCCCGCCTGGGGTTTGCACAGGCGAAGCAGGAAATGCGCTGTTCCCGGTCCACTTTCCTGCTTAGAAACTGGTCCGCGGGGGTGTTTCTTAAGATCCCCCACCCCCAACTGTGGTCTCCCGGTTGGTGTGTGGGCTCCTTCCCTTTATGGCCTGGC
The DNA here is from genome assembly GCA_004024805.1 of Geosciurus inauris. Lineage (NCBI taxonomy): Eukaryota > Metazoa > Chordata > Mammalia > Rodentia > Sciuridae > Geosciurus > Geosciurus inauris. Next base: position 43,582 of record PVHX01002293.1, read on the forward strand.
GTTTGGAACCTCAGATTACTGTGGGGAAGTGGCGATGGGATGAAAGAGACCTCATCTCTGAACCCAGGACAAGTTACATACACACAGCCTTGCTGGTCCCTTTCTTGTCTGCCTCCTACTTTAAAGGGAAATTCAAATACAACTTGGTTTCTGTGAAAGGCTGAGGCTACCACTGCTGATCAACTAGCCTTCTGAATCAACCCACACCCTGGAAGAGGCCAGAGATTCCATGGAGAGTTGTACCTTTGAACTGACCAGTCTTATCAGTAGCAGGTTCCTTGTGAACTGAATACTTACACTCCCACCCAAAGGAGAGCCCCTGCCTCAAAGGAATGTACAATACAGTGTCATTAGGCCTCTTCTCTGATTTATTAACGTCCAGCTGGGTGTTCTGGGTCTATACCTTGTAATGATTTGTTCCTGGCGTATGAAGGTGATGCTGACATCAATAAGTCAAGTGCTTTGAGATTTTTTTTCCCCCTAGTGGAGGTAATAAGTTGCCTTTCCACACTGAAAACTCTGCCAAGTTTCCCTGGGAAACAGAGCTGGCCTGTGCCAGATGGTTGGTTAGGGCAAGGTACGTATTCTGTGATCATGGAAGTGATCAAAGTTAAACAAGTCATAAGACAGGCCATTCTTGACAGCGCTCTTTACCTGCTCTTCTGTGCACTTTAGCCACAGCATATCAGATTTTGAAACAGTACCAGGGTAGCTAAGTTGACTTCCAAAATTTCTAAACAGGAGGGAAAATACTAGGGATCCTCACTGGATTCCATTGCTGTTTCAGTTGATCTTTGTTATCAAAATTTTATTTTCTGTCCATTTGCTGGACCTTGCTAACAGCTTTGCTTTTTTTTTTTTTTTTTTTCATTTAATAGCAACACAAGGCCTTTGGATCCTTTCATTTTATGTCCCTAGGGCACATAAAATTTGTAGTCTCTAACAAATGCTAATGGATAAATAATATAATGGCTTTCCTTCCAGATGGAGTCATTGGGTGCCCTCGCTTCTAGACAAGACACTGAGAACCATCTCTGTAGACCTCAGCAGAGACTCTGTTCTATCTATGTAGAGCATATCTATGTAGACCTGTGGTCAGATGACCTCAAGCCAATAATATCTCTCACCCATTCCTTTGCCAGGAGTTCATTATTTCAGCGTCTGAAATCCCACCCCTCCCAAGAATTAACTCTCAAATTCTGTTGCTTTTCAGAACCTATTTGAATTGAAAGTACAGGCCCAGAATGTACATGGATAATTTTGCCCATGGATATAATGCAAAAGCAACTGTCTATCTCCAGGAGATTTTTCAAGACCAATCTTTAATATTAATTTCTCCATAATCATGCGGTACAATTTACAAAGCAGTTTCTCTGACTCATTTGACTCTCTGAACAGTCCTGGAGGTAGGCTTGACAACTAGGCACTCTCTCTCTTTCTTTTGTATTTTTGGTGGTGATACTGGCTAGAAGTTAAATGGGGGCACTACCACTGAGCTATATCCCAAGTCCTTTTTATTATTTATTTTGAGATAGGGTCTCACTAAATTGTCTATACTGGAACTTGGTGATCTGCCTGCTAGGATTAAAGGTGTGGGCCACTTTGCTGGGCTAAAGCCTCATAGTTTTGAGGAGCCTGAGACTAAGAGGATCAATGACTCAAGGTCACATGACAAGGTGCTTGGACCATTTATTAGCCCTTGCTGTTAACAGTAGTTGATCTTGTTTTGAATTTCTTCCCTTGCCATGTTTCTAGCTAATGGGGTTACCCATGGAATTTGTGGGATCTAAATAAAGACAGCAGATAGGTAGGGACTGATCAAGGATCCTTGGCACAGAAACTTCTAATGTTGTCCCTAACTGGGTCATAATTTTTTAAGCCAGAGCACTATAAGAAAAAAGCATTTTCATTTATAGTATTTATAATTAGATTTCTTTATGGTACTGGGGATTGAACCCACTGAGCTACATCCCTAGCTCTTTTTATTTTCTGAATTTTGAGACAGTGTCTTGCTGAGTTGCTTAGGGCCTTGAACTTGAGATCCTCCTGCCTCAGCCTCTGGGATCACAGGAGTGAGCCACGATGTCGAGCTATAATTAGATCTTTTAAGATCTAAAGCCTTGAATAACATCTCATTTATTCTATTTTATAAACCTTGTAATTCAGATGAATAAAAGGAAAATAACTCCAAGTTAAATGAAGATAAAGGTCTAATTTAAGGAAGCTGAAGTCTTCAAAGATCTGTCCTTGCACATCATACTCTTTTAGACTGCAAAAGATTTAATTATCCTGAATTGCTGAGGTCTCATTCACTACCTGCTTATGCTGTTGGTTGCCTTGATACACATTATAGACCCAGTCTTAAAAATGTAAAACAGCCAGCAGGATGACACACACCTGTAATTCCAGTGACTCTGGAGGCTGAGGTGGGAGGATCACATGAACTTAGCAATTTACAAAACCCTGTATCAACATAAAAATGTATTGAAGGTGTAACTGAATGGTAAAGTATCCCTAGGTTCAATCCCCAGTACCTAAAAATAAAAAATAAAACACACAGCAGCTAAAGTAAATTCTATCTGTTCTTACTATTGTTTGGAATAGAAATGAATAGCAAGCATTATCAATTCTCTTCTACAAAATGGGAAATTAAGCCACAGAGAAATTGAGTAATTTGTTTAAAGCTTCTAAAACATCCTGTGACAAGAGAATAATCTATTCGTTTAATTAACAAATAATTAACTGTAAGTGCAAGGCTTAGCGTTGCATAGCATGTTGGTAATGAACACAAACTTGGGAGTTGAAATGCATAGATTTGAATTCCAGTCACAGCTTACAAGTGGTATCTTATGACATGTGACTAAACCTCTTTATACCTCATCTGTAAATAGAAATGACCTAAGAGAGTTTCATGAGGATGAAATGAGTTAACTGTTCATAATCTCCTTAATATAGGGCCAGGTACATAGTAAATGCTAGATAGATATTTATAATAAAATAAAAATTTAAGTTCATGCATGTCAGCATATGAAAGCATGAATGGAGCTGGGAGAAAAGTAAGAAAAAGTCATAATAGTATTGAGGGTGAATGCATTTTAACAACTAAACAAATAAACAATTTAATAACGTGTTAACATCTATGGTAGTAATAATTAACATTGTTGTACTTTAATCACAATTGTTTGTTACAAGTCATGTAGGGAGGTTTCTGTAAACTATTGGGCATTTCTGATTGTATCTGAATGTGATCATTTTTACTCTGATAGTTTAAAAAATTTCATTTAGTGCATGTTAACCTGAAATCCTAAGACTGGAAGGGACAAAAATACACAGAATTATAAAATATTCAGCATCCTATTAGAAAATTTTTTGGAATACAAAGACACAAATAGCTTTTACTTGGGTAGACTAAATTCTCTTCCCAAAGATAAATAAGCAAAAGGTAATTTCAATAACTGTTTAGTGCATACATATTTCAAAAGAAGAATTTTATATATATATTATATATAAGAATTTTATTTATATATACATATATATTCTAAACATACTTTTCTGTGTAGTATGGTAGAAAGTTCCTAAATTCTAGTCTTCACTGTTCAGTAATTTGCTACCAGGAAAACTGCAAGTCACTTAAACTGCCTTATACTTAATTTTCTCAAAAAAAGTCAGAGAGATATCTGATCTCTTCCCAACTTTTTCAGATAAAGAAATGAACAAATTACAACATTTTTTCAAAGTGAAAGTACTGAATACAACGGTGCTACTGGGTGTATATGTGACATTATGTGGTTGTGGGTGTCTGACAATATATGAATTTAGTGGAGATTCTTTGTGCAGAAAAATAGCAAACTGGGATAAAATGGAAATCAGGGATTATAATGAAGATTTACTGCTTTGGGTTATAATAGAACGTTATTGTATATATAGAGAGAAATTATTTTTTTTAAACTGGCAATTGAATTGAACCCCTGGGAGGGGGCTTAACCACTGAGCTACATCCCCAGTCCTTTTTATTTTTTATTTGGAGACAGGGTCTGGCTAAGTGGCCCAGGCCACCTCAAACTTTGGATCCTCCTGCCTCAGCCTCTCAGGTTGCTAGGACTGCATACATGCATCACAGTGCCTGACCAGTTATTCTTTTTAAATTACTTATTTTAAAATAATTTAAAACTTGCAGAGAAGTTGCAAGAATAGTACAAAGAACTGTGTCACCTTCACAGACACTCTCCACTTAGTTAGCATTTTATTTTTTGACCTGTCTCTCCTTATATAGATAAACATAAACACTGCTCCATGTTTGTTCCATTTTGTTTTCCCTTTCTGAATATATATAAATGTATAGAACAATAGAAGTATACAGTACATTAGTATATAATACATACACTGTCATATAACATCAGTATATACATATAGGTGCATATGCACAAATTCATAGATGTGTATAATATATTGTTATACATGCATAAAAGATTATCATTTTATATATCATTATATGTTATATATTTAACCATATATGATATATAATTGTTATATAAAATATTATTGTAATATATACATAATGTATTGTTATACATTAAGTTGTATGTATGCTATCAGTCATTTTCTGAGCCATTTGACAGCAAGCTGTAGTGTAATGTCTCATCACTCACTTGACATACTCCAATGTGTATTCACCTAAGACTAGGACACTGTCCCAGTAGCCACCAAATAACCATACAAATCAGGAAAGGAAGCACTACCGCTTTATGTCACTACCCTCTTAGCCACATATTAAATCTTGCAAACTTCTCTGACAGAGTCTCTGTTCTCTTTCTAGTCCAACATCAAGTCCAGGATCACATGTTAGTTTTCACTCTCAAAGCTCTTCATTCATTTCCTGTCTCTCTTACAACTTTCATAGCTTTGAAGTGTGCAGGCCTTTCATTCCAAGGATGTCCCACTCAGGGTCAGGCTGGTGTAGCTTACCCATTCTTTGCAGGAAACCAAGTGTGCTCCTACCAGGGAACCAAGGGAGACAGGAAGTCAGCATCTCATCTTCAGTGGTGATGTCAATCTTGATCACCTGGATGGTTGGTGTCTCAGTGTCTCCACCTATGCATTACCACTTTCCCCTGAATAATTGAGAAATATTTTTTAGGAGAACACCATCATTATACTAATAATCTTGCTTCTCATCAAACCTCCACTCAACCTGCCTTAGCAGACTGGAGGGATGACATAGTGACAAGTGCTGACTTTCTATTCCCATCATTCCTTCTGTATTCATGTATTCTATTTATTTTATAGCAGTTTCCCCTTCTTTTATTTGTTGTTTGTTTGTATCAGTATGTACTTATGGGTTCCTTCTCTATTCAATGCATGTCTTCCTTCGCTGATATTATGAGCTTGGTGCTCCTTTTGCTGCAACTTTGGCCACCAGGTCACCTTCAATGCACTTCCATGCACTTTGGCATAACAAGATAATTGGAGCTCATCTTGTACTTTCCTTGCTTCTGCCCTCTATCCAGCCATTTCTCCAAGGAGGCAGTAGCATCTTTCAGTGTAGGATAGCATTTAGAAGCAAAGGTCTGGGCTCTCCTGGATACTGAGGTATCACTGCTTCTAGGCATCTGCAGCAGAGCTGGGAAATATATGGACACTGTGTGTAATGTAGTCCCCTTTCATTCATGGTTTCACTTTCCAGTTTCAGTTACCCAAGATCAGTCACAGTCTGGAAGTATTAAATGGAAATTTCTAGAAGTAAACATTACACATTTTAAACTTTCATTGTATATATTGCTATATTTGCTTTACTTTATTATTAGTTCTGATTGTTAAAATCCCTTACTATGCTTCCTAATTTACAAATTAAGCTTTATCATAGATATGTATATATAGAAACAAAATAGAATATACTATACAGAGTTCAGTGCTGCCCTTGGTTTCAGATGTCCACATATAATGGGGGGTCTTATAATGTATCCCCTGTAGACAAGGGGGGACTGTCATATATATGTTCAAGTCCACATACACACTTGTCTATTAACTTTTTCTACTTACAATTGTTTCTACATACACACACATATACCTTGAGCTAACTGAAGATGCTTCCAATTACAATCCAATACCTTACAGTACTTTCTAACCTGCCACATTTTCATATATGTAAGTCCATTTTCCACAGTGAGAAATATGGCTCCTATTCTCCCCAATATATGTGCATATTTTCTTTGTAATTCATCTCCCAACCACTGTATCTGCCTACTCTCACCCTATTTTCTTGGCTTCTAGGTGTTTCAGCATCTCTGTGAAGATCCATGCATTGCTTCTTCCATGCCCCTAAGCAAGGGAAAGAAAGAGTTACTGGTTTAAATTTATATTAAAAAAATTTTGGTACCAAGGAATAAACTCCAGGTGCTTAACCAGTGAGCAACATCCCCAGCCCATTTTATTTTTAATTTTGAGACCAGGTCTGGTTAAGTTGTTTAAGGTCTCACTAAGTTGCCAAGGCTAGCTTTGAACTTATCCTCTTGCCTCAGCCAAAGGAGTAGAGTCACTGGGATTGTAGGCATTTGCCACCACACCAGTTTAATTTTTTTTTAACATATCAAAAGTGACTGTAAAGTATAATAAAAGTTTTCTTCCTTGCTATCTGTACCTGCTAGCACATCCCTTAGGAATAATTTTAGAGCAAAGTTACAATGCATTATTTTGGGGTATTATTATTATTATTAGAAAGAGTCACTCGTAGTTTTGAAACTGTAACATTGTGCCATTAAGAACCAAAAAATGTTCCTTGGACTTCCAGTCATAGCTAAAGCAAAACCTGAGATTGGCTTGACCTCACAGAATGCCTTTTACTCAAAACTATAAGAAAGAAAGAAGAATATGTATTTAAAAAGATTTTCCAGATGTGTCAATAAATTGAGGGGGGCAGCTTTCAGAAAATACTTAGTAAATAATTCTCCTCTCCCTGTCAGCCACCCCCTGCGCACACATCACTCTCTGTGATCTTAAATGAAGAAAACAATGTGTAACAACCCAGATTTCATGACTTGCCCCAAGTGCAGAGGTTGGCCAATCTAATTTATACCACTTCTATGCATGACTGAATTTCCATGAGTCATTGAGGTCTTTACAGTGAGAGAGAAAGTTCAATGCAAAGACATTAAAATGAAGAGCAACCACTGTGTCTCCAAAACAGGCTCAACTTCTATTTGAAATTTGCATCCACCATGAGGTGTTGCTTTCCCTTAGCAGAGCTCCAGAGCTGTGCTTAGGCTGGCCCAGAAAACCTGTGAGCAAAATGGTACAGGTCCACTTGCAGTGGACCACCCAGGGCATGTACGTGGGCTCTTCTTTCCTTGGCAAATCTCTCTCCCTTTCCCAGACATGAAAGAGGAACACCCAACTGGGTGATGTTTGCAGAAACTGATTAGAAAACGTCCCAGAAGGGGCAGTCTCTGGTGAAGCAAAGACTCCAAGCATGAAGGATTTAATAAATGCTAATCAAATATGGTGTTGGTTCTGTGGCTCAGTGTTAAGAGTACTTGCCTAGCATGCATAAGGCCCTGAGTTCAATCCACAGTATCCCCAAAATTTCTGGTCATATATGCATGTATTAACTGCTTTGGTCATTGTATGTAGTGAGACTTAACATGTATCTAATACATCAACTCAATTTTAGGGTGATTGTTCAAATTAAAGCTTTAATTCTTGAGCGGTTCAAATCTTCCTTAATTGGAGAACTTGTGAATCTGATTTTGCCAGTTCTTATTTTATTCTATTTATTAAATGAATTATAAATAGCCTATTTCTAAAGATGATTTAGGTAATATGTTTTAATATTTTCACCAAGGATTTTATTTGGCTACTTTGTGTCCATGGGTGTGTGTGGGGGCAATTGGGGTTGGAACCCAGGGCCTTGTGCATGCTAGGTAAGTGTTCTACCACTGAGCTACACCCCAGAGGAATTTGGGTGCATTTTAGTAGAGATTGGCCCTTAAACTGTTCATTACAGATTTGTAACATCACTATCACCAATTCCAGTTCAATCCTATGTATGTATCCTATCCACATGGTGGCTTTGGTCATCGTGAACTGGTTCTTTCATTCTACTCCCATGTCTCTGGGCAGTCTGTCTCCATTACAACTGGTTTCTGTAGTTCCTAGAACTTGTCAAGCTCTTTTGTCCTCAAAGCCTATGTCCTGTTCCCTCTGCATGGAAATAAGGTCCCAGTATTTTCCTATGGCTAGCTCCTTTCTTCACCTATTCTAAAACCATCTTACCTATAAGAGTCAATTTCCATCCACTTCCACATATTAGATACATTCTACTCTCTCACTTGCTTTATAAATTTTAAAGCATTGATTTATATTTATTACTCAGCAGGCATCGTACTTCATATTTATTATCTGTCCCCTGCCATTAGCACTAGTTCCCTGAAATATTATCTACATTGTTTATGGCTATGCCCACCCTGTGCCCAGTACTGTTGGTGACTGGACCATTCTGTGAACCCTGAATAATTCATTGGCTGAATAATGGATTACTGAGACCGAACACAATTAAAGAATTTCTCTGTGGCCTCAGTTGGTCCAAAGCTCAGAAAATTTTGACTACACATTTTCATGTCTTATCTTTTTCTTGAAAACTCTCATCCCCTGTAGTGCTTTTAAATGCTTTTGCTGCAGCCTCATTATGTCACTTTAAGAAGAGGAATGTCCCTAAAGGGATACCCCCACAGGCATGTATTTCATTAACAGAGTATTATCTCAGAGAAACTAAGGACTTCCTAAAGACGGGTGATACTTATAAGAGCTTCTAAATAATTTTGACTGATTAGGTATCTTAATCCAGTTGCCAGTTAATTGTGTTTGTTTGTGATTAAGAATATGATTTTCACCTACCCCCCTCCCACAATCTTCCCTGTGTTTGGAGAAAGCCAATCTCCCTGCCCACTTCATATCTGCAGCACACTCTTTGAAGGTGTTTGCTGAGAGGATGAGACCCTAGCTATCACCTGGAGCCAGGAGCTGGGAAGAAGGAATCCCTGTCAAGCCACCTGCAGGTTGACTAAGAAAGATTCCTACGCCCATGGCAAACAAGATCTGAGGACAGGCGCTCTTTCCCCACCCCTTGCCCTATCCCAGGTCACTATTTCTAGGGAGAAAATGACTCAGTTGTTGAAATACCAATAACAATGAAATGTTCTTTGAAGCTGGGCTTTTCAGAGACCATATGTGAATCAGGTTTTCCCTTCATTTTCCATCTATCACACAGTGATACATTTTTTTAAAATTTTTTTTTAGTTGTAGATGGACACAATACCTTTATTTATTTATTTTTTATGTGGTGCTGAGGATCGAACCCAGTGTCCCACACATGCTAGGCAAACGCTCCACCACTGAGCCACAACCCCAGCCCCACACAGTGATACTTTTAAAATACAGCAAAAATAAATTGCTACTAAAACAAAACAAAGGCATACACAATACGAGTTCACATTTTGTATTGTAATTTTCCTCAGGCATCAAATTACCCTCAAATGGCTCCCAAAGTTCCCTTGTGTTTGCTTGTGTTTCTGTCCCCCGGCAGGTGGGGTAAAGACAATCTGAGGTCCTCTCTCTGAAAGACCAAGGGTCTTAAAACAGCAGCTCTCTTTCTATTTTGTAATTTTGTTATAAATCCTCATTTTATAGAAGAAAAATAAAGGGAGATACTGAACTGATAAAAATTTCTGTCACTCATAAGCACCAAATCAACAATAATGTCCTCAGGTGCACTGAGCCTCCTCTGGGAGGGAGTGGCGATATAGATGCATTCAGCTGCTCTGCTGGGATAGTTGAGGTGTGGATGAAGGGGGAGGGCTGAGAAGCAAGCTCTGCGGTAAAGAGGAAAGAAGCTTCAGGTTAACTTAACCTTCCAATGACCCGCTTCTCAACCACAGATTTGAATTCTTTATTCCACTGCCAAATATGTAAACCTATTTTACTAACCATAGCTACTCCTACACACTAACCATTTCTCTTTCGGAAGGAAAATTTCTAATACTGAGTTAGTTTGGGGAATCTGGTAGAAGAAGCTAAAGGGAAAGGGTAGAGTCTTTTACCTACAGTGTTCACAGCTGTGACAGTTTACAGTCTGGGGATGAAGTAGGGGGTCGACTTGCCTTATACTTCCAAGGTTCTACTTGTTGTTCTAACGGGATCCAGCTTTTTGATCAAACTCTCTTTCCACAGAAACTTTAAGGCATGGCTTCTACTCCATCTTCCAAATGATTTGTAACTTCTAACTTTTTAAGTACATTTGGGATCTTGGCTATGGAGAATCCCTAGAGTTCCCACTTTCCTTTTGTTCTCAACACAGCCAAAGAGCTGTAGTTGCAAATTTCCACATATGGAAAATTATAATATATAAAATGCAGATTTTTTGGTACCACTATTACCATACTAAGGGCTTTGTTCAGACAGAGGGTTTTAAATTATCTTACATAACATTGTACTTTCTAAGCAAACACAAACTGTTTACCTACAATTCCTTTTATTTTAAATTGCAACAAACTATAGTCTCGAAGAAGCTTAAGCCATGTAGCCATATTCCCTCTATTTTAGATTCCTTTTAAGTACATTTCATGAATTCAAATGATCCAAATTATATCATTTGTCTATACATTTTCTCTAAGCCAGATATGCATAAGCATCCTTAAGTTAAAGTGAGAACTTTCTCTGAAGAGAAGCTATAAAATTGTGATACTGTCAAAACTACTACAGCATAGAGGAATACACAAAGAAGGTAGTGGTTTCTTTTGAAGATTTATTTGCAGATATAATGGACTTGGCAAAATGCATTTTAAATGGTATATTGCTTTGTGGAAAAAAAGTTGTTATACATTGCTGGTAGGACTGCAAATTGGTGCAACCTATCTGGAAAGCAGTATGGAGATTTCTCAAAAAACTTGGAATGGAACCACCATTTGACCCAGCTATCCCACTCCTTGTATATATCCAAAGGACTTAAAAACAGCATACTACAGTAATGCAGCCACTTCAATGTTTATAGCAGTACAATTCACAATAGCTAAACTGTGGAAGCAACCTAGATGCCCTTCAATAGATGAATGGATAAAGAAACTGTGGTATATATACACAATGGAATATTTCTCAGCAATAAAAGAGAATAAAATTATGGCATTTGCAGGTAAATGGGTGGAATTAGAGAACATCATGCTAAGTGAAGTAAGCCAAACCCAAAAAACCAAAGACTGAATGTTCTCTCTGATTAGTGGATGCTGATACATAAAGGAGGTGGGGGTGGGAGCATGGGAGAAATGGAGGAAATTTGGATGGGACGGAGCGGGGAAAAGGGAGAGGGGAGGGGGAACAGGAGTAGCAAAAATGGTGGAATGAGATAGACATCACTACCCTAGGTACATGTATGAAGACACAAATGGCATGACTCTATCTTGTTTGCAACCAGAGAGAGGGAAAATTGAGCTCTCTATATATACTATGACTTGAAATGCATTTTAAAAAATAGATTTAAAAAATTGATGATAAAAAAGTTGTTATAATAGTTGGTATAGCTTTGTAAAGGACACGAATTTGGAGAAATTATTTATTGTTTTAAAAAATACAATAATATTTATACAATACCTGCAGAGTATTTTTGTACACATACTTGATTTACTCTCAAAATAATCCCAACACGTTAGATATTCCTACTGCTTCCTTTTTTTTTTTTGCAAGAGGAAAGAGGAAGTGGAGTTCAGAGAAATGAAATGATTCACCCAGAGTCACAGATAAGGATTTACTAGTTGTATTCCACAGTTTGTGTTCTCTCTGTGTTCCACACTATTAATGCGGTTTTACACATGCAAAAGGGACAGTTCCACCATCTTCCTGTGAGCCACTGTGTTGCTTCTCTGCTGCTTGAACAACCTGATTTCATTACCATGGTGCTGTGGCCAGGGTTGAAGACATATTACAATATGCCTCCTATGAAATATTTTTGCAGTAATACTTTCTGTGACCATAGACTAAGAGTCAATAACAAATATGGTAATACAGAATGTCCTAAATTTAGCTTATAGACTCTGAGGGGAGCATATTTTAAATACTTTTCCAATCTCCTCCTGACAGAGGTTCTCTCAATGGATCTGCTGAGGGTCCTGGGAATTTGTATTACAAGCACTCTAGGGGTCCTGTTCCCTAGCCAGGCTGGGACACATTAACATATTAAAAGTATTAAGCTAAGGGCTGGGGATGTCGCTCAGTGGCAGAACCCTTGGTTAGCTTGCATGAAGCTCAGTATTCAATTCTCAGCACTATTAAAAAAAAGATATTAAGCCATTAATGATACATCTATGATACATCTAACAATACATCTGTGCAATATAGATGAAGACTATAATGTATGCTAGGTTTAAATTCAGGGTATCTTGAGTATTATTTTTTAAAAAATCCAAACCAAAAGATACCTTAGTTTTCTAGCCCTCTGATTATTTGTAAAATAATAAGACTTCTAGGAAAGGAACATCTTCACTTCGTTTTATCACTTTTTCCATAAAACATATGTAGTCTGAGCCATCATTAATGCCTTTTACCAAAAGAGGACAATATGACTTAAAGCTCTCTGGAGGGACATTGTCTTTCGCGATTGAAATAGTGTCTTCCTCACAGAAATAATTATTTATATCTTCCATATCTATGTGTCATCGTTTTGATAACAGAATTTGCTAGCAGTTATATGGCAGTTGGTTGTTTTTATAAAATCTGACCACCTTCTCATTTTCTTCTTTATATTCCTTTATTTTCATGTATTCTTTTTATTTTCATGAATTGCTGAATATTGCCAGGTTCCTAGGAAAAATCAATTTGCCTGTATCAATCTGTATCAATTTGCCTGTATATATCTCCCCTGAGTTTCCATAGTCCCTGGGTTCAAGTCATTTTCAGGAAGGTTCAAAACGGCAATTCAAATTATTTATAAGCATTTGCAGTTCCTTCATTACATGAAGATTACCATTTTTAGTATCTTATTGCTACAGTAACAAATTAAAAATCTTTAGACATTTGATTAATAATAGATGAATCTAGCTAAGGAATGTATGAGGGGTTTTATACAATTTTTATTCTAGCAACTATTCTGTAAGTTTGAATCTATTCCCATAGAGTTTTTTTTTTTAAATTAAACATCAAACCTGAAAAACATGAGTAAAAGAAGCCCATTCACAAAAGACACAATTACATGATTTCATTTATATGAAACATTCAGAACAGGCAGGTTTATTGGCAGAAAATAGATTATGGGTTGCTTGGGGCTGGGGATTACAAAAGGATTGGCATTTGTTTGGAGGTGATGAAAATGTTATAAAAATGTAGTCATGGTGATAAATCTACATTGAACACTATAAATGAGCAAATTTTACAGTATGTGAATTATATCTCAATAATGTAGTTTTAAAAATTACAAATCAGAGACAATATAGGAAAGACACAGATATTAAGTCTTGTTTGAAATTGAAAACTAGTTGAAAGGAGCAGCCCCTTTGATAACAACAATCAGGACCTTACCCCTCCCAGCTTCTCCCCCACCCATCACATTCCACGTTAGCAATAAATAGATTATCTTCTCCCCTCAAAGTATTATTTAATAGAAAAAAAATATCCTGGAACATAAACTTTTAAACTAGTAGATTACAATTTTAAACTTTACTCTATTTTGTCTTATTTTTAACTCAAATTTATTGATACTCTGAAAGAGTTTTTGCATAAAGTATTGTACAAATCTATTTCAAAATCCTAAATGAAATGTCCCCTCTCCTATCTTCCTGCCTTAAATGGCTAAAATGAATTTTCACCCTTTCATCCTCTTTCTCTGTTTTAAGATTAAGTGGCAATTAAGGTTTGGGCAGGGATTCTGACAAACTTAAAAAAAAAAAAAAAGATAAGTTTGCCTTAAGTTAACCAAGTTAAAATGATATGTGGGTAATTGCAAGAATGAAAGAAAATCTATTTAACATATAGCTCTTCTATGTTCTCTTGATATGTATGGGTTAGTGTATTTTTAATCAAGCATTCCCTCCCTTGTTCATTTAGGAACTTAAGGAAATAATCCAGAAGAATTTAGCCTGATGTTCAGTGATTGTACGTAAACAAGAGGTTGGATAAGCTTGAAAAATATTTGTGTAGGAGAACTTTTTCATTGGTAGTTAATATCTTGTTTTTCTCCATAAAAATGAAACTATTTTGCAAATGAATTTAAAGGCACATATCCATAATCTGTGTGAAAATGCTTTCTTTGGGTTATTACAGAGAATCATTTTTGCTACATGCTGAGTTCTGTATTAACCAAATTGCATTCATTGAAGCATGAGTGTCTGTGACAGTATGCCAGTGTGGAAATCATGGTTGGGCAGGTAGTGAGTGGTACAGTGCCTGCCTAGCATGAGCAGGTCCTGGGTTCAATCCCCAGCACTGCCAAGCTTAAAAGGGGAAGAAAAAAAAAAGGAATTACTAGAGGTTTTACCTGCGTGCAAAAACAGTCATTTTGTTGCAAATGGAGGCATCTCAGCAGTGAGGGAGGGTTAGTTAGCAAATGACTTCACAGCTGCTGCTTAAACCTATTATCCTTCCTGCCTCAAAGGGAAATATCTTATAAAATTGATTGTAGTAGTTTTTCTGTTTGGAAACATCTGTTAAAAGAGAAAACAAGATTCCTCTAACGTTGAGTGATAAACTGAGGACTTACTATTCTGTTTTGAAATGTGTAGATATTTTTTCCTACCAAAACAAATAGTATGTTGTAGTCAGAATGAAAAGCTTTACTCATTTTTGGTTCTTTTATTACTCTAAGTTTTGGAGAAATTAGTCATTCTTATTTTGGCCAGAAAAAACAATTCAAGAATTGTAGCCTTATAAAATAATCAGATTTCTTAACACCAAAATGCATCATAATTTACATTTGTTCACTCTAACCTACTTTTCCAAACTGGAATAAAAATTAAAATGGAATCCTCTGTTTTTATTAAACTAGATAATTGCTACTATAAACAGAAAATCATTATGAACAAAATTTAAGATACAAAGAAAAACAGAGTCCTTATATGGTTCCCAAACATATAAAACCAACAAAAATGACAATGAAAATTTAAGCTAAAAATTGTGTTAATGCTGTCATTATTATTTATACAGGCTTATGTAAATGCCTCTCCATTTCTGAGTTTGGAAAGTTAACCCATGAAGGGCAACTTAATAATTATATTCTCTATTATGTTCTTATTATTCAGATATTTTTAAAAAGCTTATCCATAATTTCAGAAAACAGCCTCATAATGCTGTCTGATATCATATTTAACACAAATGGGGTGAATGCCAGCAGAATAGATATTGGTTCTGCAATATTGACTATACTAAATATTTCTATGTTCTTGTTTACAATTTGAACTTCGGTTCATTGAAGGTGAGAGAATTTCTCTAAGGACCAAGTCACTGAGTTTTACTTAGAATAACTTCTGAACTTGGTTCCGAACACTTATCTCACAAATCTACCTCAAAGAATTAGTAGAAGGTACCCACAAATATCATATTACAAAATATCATCTTTTACCTAATATATGATCATCAGTTCCATTTGAAATAAATGCCATTTCTTTCAGTGCCAAAAACGAATCTTGAATTTTAAAATGTAATCATTATTCTTTGCACAGGCATTACTTTATTAAGTAAGATCAAACACAGGCTCTTTGCCTCAACTAAATGGACATGCTAAGCTGGCTTCAAAGCTGATTTGTGGGACTTATTATGGACTTCACAAAGTGTTCAAGGTTACTTTTCAATTTGTGTCAGCCAGAATCAATAAATCTCTCACCTGGTCTCTTTGCTGTACGTATTGTACTGGTTAATCATGTATATACACAGCATAGCACATTAGACTTGGAGAAAGAGTTTTCTGATGGGAGCCAATTTTTAACTACCATACTGTTGAAAATCGAAAACAAAGGAAAACTGCTTCTGTTTATTATTAAGGTGTGATGTGAACCAAAAGCCATAAAAAATCCTGCTGGCCAATTACCAGGACCAGAAGAAATTAAGGAAAGGGGTAGAGGAAGAAGCTCTCTTCTAAAATTGTTTTGTTGAGGAATTGCAACTTTAGAAAATCTTTAATGTTAATAGGGAGACACAATGCCTAACAAGAAAAGGGGATTTAGCCAAGTCTTTAAATATAAAAGTAAACTTTCTTATATACATACATTGAAATGCTTTTATTTAAAAAAATTTTTTTCTTAACTCGTTTTTTTCCCCATGTTTTTTGATTGGTACATGGTAGTTGTACATAATGGTGGAATTTGTTGTTACATATTTGTACATGCGCACAATATAACAATATAATTTGGCCAGTATCATTCCCCAGTATTTCCTCTTCCCTCTTCTCCTCCCGTCCCCTGTCCCTTTCCTCTATTCTACTGGTCTCCCTTCAGTTTTCATGAGATTCCCCTCCTTTACCACTTTTCCTTTTTCCTCTCCAGCTTCTACATATCAGAGAAAACATATGATCCTTGCCTTTCTAAGTTTGGCTTATTTGCTTAACATAATGCTCTCAATTTCCATTCATTTTCCTGCAAATGACATAATTTCATTTTTCTTTATGGCTGAATAAAACTCAAGTATGTATACATATCACATTTTCTTTATCCATTCATCTATTGATGGACACCTAGGCTGGTTCCATAGTTTGGCTATTTTGAATTGTGCTGCTATAAACATGGGCATGCATGTTTATGTATATATATAGTATGTATAGTATGTTGACTTTAATTCTTTAGGAAAAATACAGAGGGGTGGTATGGCTCCATTCCTAGTATATTGAAATATTGTTAGAGACCAAATATTAAACTCCAAGTTTATGTGGATATGTGGAAAAGAGCTGAGGCAGAGAATTTTTTTTTTTAATCTCTACAGTAATCTCTTTCTTTTTCTAGCACTTTTCTCTGTTATACTCTTTATACTTACAACTAAAATTGGAGGTTCCATCTAATGGTGAATGGATGTAGCATGTACTTCAGTGGTGTCCAGTCAGCCTAATTCTGCCCCAGCTGAGCTGAGGACAGATTAGTGTATCAAAATACCTAAGCTCCATCTTGTTCAGCTACATCCTGTCCAGTTCCATGTTGTGCTGGTTGTGCAGCTACCTGCATGACTTTGGGCCAATCATCTTGTTTCTTTCTCCACAAACCAGGGGCTTGCCCCCAGATGACTCTCAAATGTTTTTCAGTTTTTACATTCTTGCTTCTCATTCGCTATATGGCAATGAGATTTCTCAACTCCCATCTTTTTGATGAGGTAGGAAAGTGTAACATTTTCAAACGTACCACATTCTCGTATGCGTAAAAATCACCTGGGGATGTGGTAGATTTGAGGTTACTTCTCTGAATCTGCCTTTCCCCCTAGCATATCCAGATGACTTATAAGATCAGATTTGAAGAAGCCTAGCCCTGGCTTTCAATGAAGAAGGCGGCTGTGGAAATCAAGACTTTTTATTTTTACGAATTTTATTTATTTATTTGTTTGTTTCTGTGGTGCTGGGGATGGAGCTCAGGGCTTTGTGCATGCCAGGCTGGTGCTCTACTATAGACCTACATCCCCAGCCCAAGAATATTTAAATGAGTTGACCTAAGAGTATTTTTACATTCTGAATGAAAATAACAGCTTTTACATTCAGGAAATTAACAAATATAAAAAGCAATTCCAGAAAAAGAAGCAAGAGTCATCACTGAGAGACATTCTAAAACCAAGTCTTTTCATGCAGTTTGCTCAAAGTAAGAGTATAAGAGATAAAGAATGAACAATGTGTCTATCTTAGAAAGTATTTACTGTAACAAAATATTTAAATGTCCTTTAATGAATTAATATTTAAATTATAAAGCCCTGTTCATTTAATCTAAACATGAATAATTTTATGTATTGTAATACCATTGAGAATGTTCAGCATTTCCTTTTTTCTAGTCTTTTCCCAGTCTAAACCAATTTTTTATTTAATGTCACAAGTTAATGACAGTGAATCTCTTGTTGACTCATTCACTCTTTCAAGTAACAGCTTTTTATTGAGATTTAATTCACAAATCAGACAATTTTTTTCTCCCTGCTCCTACCCTCTCTCTCTTTCTAGATAACATCTCAAACTCCTGAGCTCAAGCCATCTTCCTGCCTCAGCCTACTGAGAACCTAGGATTACAGGCTTGCACTACCTTACCCAGCTTAATTGATTTCTTTAAAGGGTACAGTTCAGTAGTTTTTTAAAATTATATTCACAGATATCTTCAACCATCACCATAATCGATTTTAATTTTTTTTCTCATGCCCCAAGAAAGCTTTAGCAGTCATTCTCATCCCCCCAGATCTGGCCCTAAGAAAGCACTAGCCTATTTTCTGCCTATATAATTTTGTCTGTTTTGAATATATTGTATGAATGAAGTCATATAATATAATGTGTGGTCATATAATGTGCATTCATATATGTGGTCGTATATGAATGACTCGTGGCTGGTCAGGTTTTTCAGTGCTCATTTATGTTGTTGCATATATCAATTCTTTATTTACTTCTATGGCTGAACAATATTCCTTGTGTGAGTATACTACCTTTTATTTGTCCTTCTATCAAATGAGACATTTGGGTTGTTTCTACTTTTTGACGATTATGAATAATGCTGCTACGTCCATATGCATACTATTTTCTTTTTGTAGATTTGTTTTCAATCCCCTTAGGGTAGAATTACTAGGCCATATGAATAACACTATTTTTAATCATTTGAGGAACTGCTAGACTGTTTTCCAAAGTGGCTGTACCATTTCAAAATCCTTTTTTATTTTTTTATTTTTGGTATTGGGAGGTATAGAACTCAGGGGTACTCGACCACTGAGCCACATCCCCAGCTCTATTTTGTGTTTTATTTAGAGACAGAATCTCATTGAGTTGCTTAGTGCCTCGCTGTTGCTGAGGCTGGCTTTGAACTCACGATTCTCCTGCCTCAGCCTCCCAAAGCGCTGGGGTTACAAGAATGTGCCACCGCACCCGGCTCCATTTTAAAATCTTACCAACAGTGCATCAGGGCTCTAGTTTCTCCATATCGTCACAAGTACTTAATACTATCCTTTTTTGTTCCTGTTGTTTTGTTTACTATGACTATCCTAGTGGCTATTAGCTGATATCTCATTCTGATATTGATTTACATTGTTCTAATGACTAATGGTATTGAGGATCTTTGCAGGTACTTATTGGCCATGTGTATATCTTCTCTGGAGGAATGTTGTTTCATATATATATGTTTGGTACCAGGGATTGAACTCAGGGTACTTGACCACTGAGCCATATTCCCCAGCCCTTTTTATTTAGAGACAGGGTCTCACTGAGTTGCTTAGCACCTCGCTGTTGCTGAGGCTGGCTTTGAACTCCCTATTCTCCTGTCTCAGCCTCCCAAAGTCCTGGGACTATAGGTGTATGCCACTGCACCTGGCTCTTTTTTCCCATTTTTTAAGTTGGCTTGTCTTTTCATTATTGAATTGTAAGAATTCTTTATAGTCTACATATAAGTTCCTTATGAAAGATATGATTTGCAAATGTTTTCTCCCTGGTTGTCTTTTTACTTTCTTAGTAATGCCATTGAAAGCACAAAATACTAATTTTGATCAAGTTAATTTTATCTTTTTCTTTTCTGTGGTTGCTTATATTTTTGGTGTTGAATCTAAGAAACAATTGCCTAATTCAAAATTATGAAGATTCATCCTTCTGTTTTCTTTTATGAATTTTATAATTTTAGCTCTTACATTTAGGTTTTTGCTCCATTTTTTAATTTTTTATTTACTATTTATTCATTTTGGTACCTGGATTGAACCTAGGGGTGCTTAACCACTGAGCTATATCCCCAGCCCTTTTTATTTCTAATTTTGAGACTGGGTCTCACTAAGTTGCTTAGGGTCTCACTAAGTTGCTGAGGCTTTGAACTTGCAATCCTCCTGCCTCAGTCTCCTGAGCCACTGGGACTACAGGTGTGCACGACTGCACTCAGCTTAATTTACTTTTTAATTGTGGCAAAATATACATAATATAAAATTAACTATCATTACCACTTTAAGTGCACAGTTCAATAGTGTTAATTATATTCACATTGTTGTGCAACCATTACCACTGTCCACCTCCAGATTATTTCATCTCCCTTAACTTGAACTCTGTAGAAATTAAACAGTATATCCCAATTCCTCCCTCTCCCCAGCCCTGACAACCAGCATTCCACTTTCTCTGTCTATGAATTTGGCTACTTTATGCAAGTGTATACAATCATACAGTATTTGTACTTTTGTGACTGGTTAATTTCACTTAGCGTAATGCCCTCAAGGTCCATGCGTGGTGTAGCATGTATCAGAATTTCCTTCCTTTATAAGTATGAATAATATTCCTTTGTATGGATAAACCACATTTTGTTTAAGTGGTTGATTTTTTTTATTTTTTTATTTTTTATTTTTTTGGTACCAGGGATTGAACTCGGGCACTCAACCACTGAGCCACATATCTAGCCTTATTTTGTATTTTATGTAGAGACAGGGTCTCACTGAGTTGCTTAGCATCTCGCCCTTGCTGAGGCTGGCCTTGAACTCACAATTCTCCTGTTTCAGCCTCCCAAAGTGCTGGGATTACAGGCATGCACCATCACGCCCAGCTATGATTTATTTTAATTTGTGTCATTTATGATGTAAGGTAGGGGTCCAATTTTATTCCTTTGCATTTGGAAATTCAGTTGTCTCAGCATAATTTGTGCCCATTCATTCTTAGCACAGATAAGTAACAATTTAAATTACTTTATTATTTCAAACATGTAAGTGGCAGGGGAAAAAAATCCAAAGCTGTTTCAAAAGATACAGAGTATAATTAGGACACTTTGTGTTGTAGGTAACAACATGTACTTAGCACAAGTATAAAAAACATCATGTGATGTTATGTTGTTTATCCCTTGTACTTTTCTTTTTATAATTGAAAAGGAAACTGTCACTACATATACCACTTTAAAGATATTGTGAAACCAATACAAACCATAACATAGAAGAATTTAATATTTATTATTATTATTTCCAATGTTTAAGTATAATTAAATCTTCAGAAAGTGTGCAGATGCACATATAAATAGGAAGAAAAGGAATTATGAAAATCACTAGTTTCCTCTTTAGGAGGAATGTGTCACCAAGAATCAAGATATACTTGACTGCCAATAGGTGGTGCTAGACATTTAGTCAGGATTTCATTCATTTTTACATTGTCCATAATATGCATAATTACAAAAATCTCTTAACTGGAAAAATAAGACAGCCTCTGAAAAGATACAGAATGATTGGATGAAAATGGTATCTTTTTCTCATCCTAACGCAGTCATATACAAATTATCAATAAATGAAGGTGGATAAACACACCAACAGGGACCTATTTACATATCTGAGATACCGCAATCTCCAAAAACAAAAGGCCTTCTTACCAATGTTCAGGGGACCCTTGAGGTCAAGGACACAATCTGACTCTCTTGGATCCATCAAGAAGTATCCAGAAAAACTAGTGGATTTAAAAAAAATTTTAATTCTTGAGAGAAAACAAATTAAATCATAGCAGAGAAGGATTTGCTACTGTCTCCAGATGGATTATTACATAAGCAAACATAAATTAATGATTGATAACAAGAGAAGAATAAAAATTTTTCTATGTATTTCCTGTGTTATTATAACAGTTGCCAATCTTATTTCCTGGTAGCTTAAATGTATAACATATAAATGTCTATGTCTAGGTTGACAAAGTCACATACATACACTATTGATTATGGTGACATTAATATTAAAAAACTGGAATAATTTAAAACTAGACCCTAAAATAGAAACCTACACATCATAACAATATTACATATTGGACATAGTGTTTTGAATCTATTTTTATTTATGGTGTCTTTTATTATTGAGGGATTAAGTACTGGTAACATCTTATGAAACTACCATTTATTCTCCAAAGAATATTAGAAGCTCTCAACCCTCAGTGACACGGGGAAGACAACTGAGTACCTGCCCTGTGACCAAGTTTTCTGTAGGAATTTTATTAAAGATTATTTAATTTTGTTTTCCTTTGGTTGGTTTTTGTTGATGGTGGTAGTTTTGTTTTGAGACGCTGAGAATCAAATCCAGGGCCTTGTGCTTACTAGGCAAGTGCTCTGCCACTCAGCTTCATCCCTACCCGCTTTGTTGTTGTTCTTCTTTATTTTTTGGTACTGGGGATTGAACTCAAGGGTACTTGACCACTGAGCCACATCCCCAGCCCTATTTTGTGTTTTATGTAGAGACAGGGTCTCACTGAGTTGC
This sequence comes from Geosciurus inauris, assembly GCA_004024805.1. Lineage (NCBI taxonomy): Eukaryota > Metazoa > Chordata > Mammalia > Rodentia > Sciuridae > Geosciurus > Geosciurus inauris. The sequence continues at coordinate 65,947 of PVHX01002293.1, forward strand.
TTAGCACCTCCCTGTTGCTGAGGCTGGCTTTGAACTCTCGATTCTCCTGTCTCAGCCTCCCAAAGTGCTGGGATTACAGGCATGTGCCACCATGCCTAGCCTGTTGTTCTTCTTAATGTTTTCTCTCAATTAAAAAGATGAACCGGGGGATGGGGCTGTAGCTCAGTGGTAGAGCTCTTGCCTACCATGCGTGAGGCACTGGATTCAATCCTCAGCACCACATGAATATAAGCGAATAAAATAAAGGCATAAAAAATACAATAACATTAAAAAAAAAGAAGAAGACGAAGATGAACTGGTTTGGGCTGTTAAAAACCTGCGGAAGACCACGTACTCCCCGACCCTTCACTAGAGTGTGTTCAACTCTTGATAACTTTGGATAAACCTAATATGATATAGGAATTGTCCCAGAGACTTGAACCAAATATTGAACCTGAAGATTGTCTGAAACTTGAACTAAGTCCTACATTCACTTTTGTGGATTTGAGTGACAACACTAAAACTTTTCCATGTTTCTCTGAAATAGAGAACTTTCCTCATCTATTTTTCAACATATGTGATAATAATGAGTTTTAAAAAAAAGCAAACCAATAACCCAACAACAACAAAAATAAGAGTTATTTGTTTTGTTTTGTTTTTTCCTTTTTGGTCTTTCCTGAAGTGCAATTTGCTACCAAACTAGATTGCTACCCTGCCTTTGGAATAATGTCAGGCCTAGCTTCTAACTTCCTACAATAGATTGGAGCACTATGTTTATTCTCACTAAATGGAATGCATGTGGATAGGATAAACAAAATATTTTTCATAGATCCAAAAATGCAATAAATGAAGTTCATTCATGAATTTCCCCCTCCAATAATAAAAGCTAGGCATTTCAAATGAAGTCAGTTCCAATTAAATTACATTTACTGATTTATTGAAAATGTTTATTGGATCATTTTAATTCACTTCCAGCCATCTTTAGCAACTTAAGTTTAGTATTTTATTTAGCAGTTATAAGAAACTATTGGCCTTCTTTGCAAGACTCCATTGGATGGCAAGTATACTTATATTTTTTACCACACCCCAGGGAGCCCCTAGAAGGAAGGAAAGCTGAATAAGTTCATTTAAGTGCTTCTATAGCTTTGAGATGATATAGTGTTCTGAGATTCACTTGAGTCTTTAGTTCTCCTTTTGGATTTCACATGTAATAACAGAATTCTCTCGTATTTTTCAAAGTAGGGTTCACGGGCTTTAGGAAACCTCAAACATTCTTAGGGATCTGTGGATTGTCTACACAATTTTATGGTTTTTGGTTTTTTTAGTTGGTTAAAAAAAATCAACATAGATATATTCTAGTCATGCAGATAATCACCTCCTAGCCTACAGTTTGAGTCTCCTGCTTGACTGTGTGTTTGCATACAATGGCTCTTTAACAGTCAGGAGACAGTGAAAAAGAAACTGGAGGGAAGGGAAGAGGATTAGCAATGCTATATTCTGTGGAAATCACACTCCTGTAGGTTTGTTTTGTTTTGTTTATAGTGTTGGGGATCAAACTCAGGGCCTCACTAGAGCTGTGCAAGGGCTCTACTGCTGAGGTACATCCCAGCCCTCAAAACAATTTTTTTGTTGATAAAAGTTATATTTAAGACATTTGGTAATGAAGGATCACATGGGCCCTTTGCCCCTGCATGAGCAAGTTATAGGATTTTAATATTTCTTCAAACACTTTAGGCCAAGTAGAAAGACAGAAGGATGCTTATGTCATTTATTAATTAATAATCCAGATGGTCCTGAGATAGTACCCTGTAAGCAAACATTAAAACTTTGGCACAAAACATGAATATTCACTCTTAGTGGATAAATGAAATTATGAACAGCCCTCAACATCAGGCTTTTTCTACCTAATAAATTGTAAAAATCACTTTGATTTTCAGTGTTGGATTTGTTGTTGGTTTGTTTATTTTAGAATTGTGATTTTCATGTTGGATTTGCTATTGCTATTGTTACTGGTTTGTTGGTTTTAAAAATTTCAGATGAAGTACTGATGATCTGCAAAACAAAAGGATTTGTCTAGCCCACGTGGTGCTCACAATCGAATACTGGGGCATCCATTGCAGAGTGAGCTAGCCATCTTATGGGTACTCTTTGGAGTACAGACAGGGAGGGCTTCCCAGAGGACAGAAGACCAGGCAGCATGAATTTTTTTTCTCTTGCTTAATGTTTATGCATTTGAGCAGGAATAGCCCCAATATTTTCAAGTTTTCCTGAGAGAAACTATGTAGCCCCTACCTACTGCCAATCATTGGGAACTATTGGTATTTATCAAAAAGAACCCCAAAAAGTAGATGACCATTTGAATGGCAGGTCAGTAGACTCATGGCAAATGGTTGAAGCTTTTAAGCGCATTACTATGAGGAGGAATATGGGATTGGAGTCATATTACACTGAATTTTATAGAAGTAATATACAGACTTAAGAAGTGCAGATCAGGCCAGGCCAGGATTTTGCTTGTAATTTATAGAACTGCCTTGTCCTTAGATTGTGGATAAGGAATGATGGACTTTTACAGGCTCTACCACTTGTCAGTCACATGATTTTTAAGGAAGTTACTTCTGGATACCCCAGGATGTAGTCACTTATACATTGATAAATGATCTATCCTGAGGTCAAAAGCAGTTTCCATCACATACAATGTCCCGAATTTTTAATTATCTCTAATATGCATTCTTTCAGTCTAGCTACAGCAATCAAAACTGGCTAATTTATGGAAGAAGGGAATTGATTGGGGTAATGTGGGGCAAGTTGAATCAGGAGAAAAAGTGGAATCCAGAAAACGAAGTGGGTTTAACACGGAGACTTGGCTTCCATATGTCCACTGTACATTGTCGCAGTTAAAATTGGAAGCACAGTGGAGCCCTGTCTGCAAAGCTAAATCAGATGTTAGCCACTCACCCTGGGGGAAAAGGAGTGTCTGCTGTTTGACTGCACTTCAGAACAGGGCAGTTTCCATCCCTTTATTCACACAACTGCCGCACCAAAACCATGTCCTGTAAGAACCCGCTCACTTCCTGTGCTTTCCATTCTCAATAAGTAATGCATCATAAACTCATGAGGGAAAGAAGCCAGAGAGGAGTAAGTATCATTTATGTAGCATAACGTAGACCTCCTATTTAAGAGAGAAGGTTTATATCTTGGCCCTGCCACTTATGTATGACATCGGGCAAGTTACTTTTTTTTAGTATTTTTTTTTTAGTTGTCAATGGATCTTTTATTTTTTTCATTTATTTATATGCCGTGCTGAGAATCGAACCCAGTGCCTCACACATGCTAGGCAAGCACTGTACCACTGCTCCACAACCCCAGCCCCTTGCAAGTTACTTTTAACCTTCCATCTTTAAAGTAGGTAAGGTGCTGGCATCCTGAAGTCACTGTGAGATTCAATGCAATGGTGGATACCAAGCACCTGGAACACAGTAAAGTTCAGTAGCCTTACCAGTATTGGTACTTCTGTGCACCTGCACCAACCCTAACATTTATCTATTCCTTGGCAGATTTCAAATCAAACATCTAACTAAACATGGTGAATCTTCAAGTCCCACTGTGGTATCCCTAGCTACCTTTTGGAGGGAACGCAGTTCACAGAGGTAAATATAACAGCCTGGAGAATGAATAACTCCACGTGGAACCACCGCCAAAGAACAGGCACCATAGGTGCTAGGTAGAGTGCACAAAGAGACTGGCCCAGGGCACATTCTCACTTTCCTTCCTTCTTTCAGTTCATACCACCCTCAAGGACTGGGCAGGCTCACCCATGCTGGGAATACTGGGGATTTAGAAATATATTTCAAGTGCTGAGGGTTTTTTTGTTTTGTTTATTTTTTTTTTTGCTTGGCTGTATGAGATTGAACCCAGGGGGTGCTCTACCACTGAGCTGCACCCCCAGCCCTCATTTTTTTTTTTTTTTAATTTTGAGTCAGGGACTTGCTAAGTTGCACAGGCTGGTCTTGAACTTGTGAACCTCCTGCCTCAGCCTCCCTAGAAGCTGAGATTTACAGGCATGTACCCCCACGCCCAGCTTCAAATATTTTTAAGATAATTCTAACGGAATCCCTCCCTTTAAGTATCGGTTATTTCATTAGCGTAACCTGGAAAAAGAGACATAAATTTAAATACCTGCTCCTATTCTTTAAAAATTTAAAAATACTACATCATAAGACACAAAAGGGCATGTTCCGAAAACACTCAAATTATGTCTGGTGTATTCAAGCTGATAAGGATAACTGATAGGGAAGCTCACTCCCACAGTTCCCTGTAGCCTTTTCTTATTTCTGAAAAGACAATGCAAATCAGAAGTTGGAGAGTATCAAACTTGATAACTTTACAGGATAAAGGAGTCTGGAAAGAGAAAGGAAGAAAATGTGGCCACAAAATGGCAGAATTGTTGTCAGAGAGAACAACTCCTTTCCTTTCCACATGTCCCCAGTGCCTGCCTGGACTCAGCAGATGCACAATCTGGGGACTGCTTCTGGGTGCCTAACAGTAGTGGGGAGGGCAGAGGCAGGGAAGTGGATACTAGCCATCACCCTGAAGGAATGGTAGGAAAGTGACAGCGCAGAATGTGCCTCCTGGGCCAGGTCTGAATTTAAAGCACAGAATCCAGATCCAAACTGGAAGAATATCCCAGGCAAGGAGCTGCACTACAATGAAAGAACACTGACAAACCCATCATGGTGTTTATCCTTTTCTGGTTTAAGGGGTTTGATTTTCATCGTCTGGGAAACCAACTAGGTGTAGCCGTGGAACCTGAGGATCCGAACTTCCACACACAAGAATGCTTTTTCCACTATTATGCTATCTGCTTTCTCTCAGATCTGCAATCAGAGATGATCACCAACCTCACCCAGCAAAATTACATTATTCCATTTACCGGCTGATAAGGTATCAGCTAAGAGAGACCTTTTCTGAACAAAATTACATTGACGGTGATCTAAGTGTCCAGAAGGCATAAGTTGTGGCACTTTGGCTCAGGTGGTAACAAACTAAGAGATGGCAGGCCTCAAGACCCAGTTTCAAACCATAGGAGTCTGGTATGTCCCAGAATCAGGGAAGGAGAGGACAGTGAATGGAAGTAGGTGGTCTGCCCTTCCTTAGGGAAGGGACAGTCCTCAGAGGGGAGAGGCCTCTCTGCCCCACAGTAGAGAGATTCCGTTGGGTGGAAAGGGTCAAAGCTAGGTCCACACCCTGCCCTCTCTTGGGAATGAGAGTAGCTGAGAAGGGAATAGGGAAATCTGGAGAGCCATTGGGAGGGGAGGGGTGCTGAGAAGAGACCCCTAGGATGACAAGGAGGTAGAATCCAGTACTGAGCACCAGTTATTTGCTCTCTCTGCAGATCTGTTCTAAAGGCAGACCAGATAGAGATAGTCCTATTCAAGATTATTGATCACAACCCAAAAGAAATCAGCAGCATAGAAGTAGGGCCTGCCTCTTGCAGATGCATGTCCCAAACTTCTCGAACTTTCTCATAAAAGATTACCAAGAACACCCCCTTTTCTTCCAACTATTCTATTACCTCTTACCTCAGCATATGACCTTTGATTTGACCTGTACACACTGTAAGCATGTTAATGTCCTGTCCTTTGGATTTTAGTCTCCACAGTTCACATATGAGTGGACTTACTTTTTTTGAGTCAATATCCAAGAAGAGACCGGTTCTCTTTGTTCTTTCAGAACTGCTGGCTGTGGCCTCTGAAATTAGGCTTTGAGGTACATTCTGTTTTTTATATTTATTATAATAATGTAAGACTTTGGTTATGTTTATGAAAGGAAAATCAAACTGAGGGTCATTGAACTATGCAACAAAAATAATTCCTGATGTGAAAAGGAGACGTTTATTGGATCCTGATCTAGCTCAAAAGGGATGGGCAACGTAGAGCATGGGAAAAATGCTTAAATTTCCTAAATTAGTTTGATATAAAAACCATTTTTAGTTTTAACAATACACCAAACGTCCTTTCTTGTTTTGGAAAGAACTTCTTTGATAACTTTGAGAATGAAAATTATATACCCTACAAAAGAATTTGTGATAATTAAGCTTCATTTAGCGATAATCTAGATATTTTATACGAATAGGTAGTTAAGTACATAAAATATGCAGTTCTTAGTAATATAAATAAAACTTTTTTGTTTTTGTTTTGTTTTGTGGTGCTGGGGATTGAACTAGGGGATTGTGCTTATGAAGCAAGCACTCCACCAACTGAGCTATAGTCCTAGCCCTTAAATAAGGCTTTTAATAATTTATTTTTCTGATGAATGTAAGATTTCTTTCTTTCTGTCTATCTTTTGGAAGAGGGTACTGGGGATTGAATCCAGGAGCTACATGCCCATCCCTTTTTAAAAATTTTATTTTGAGGCAGGGTTTTGCTAATTGCTAAGGCTGATCTCAAACTTGCCTCAACCTCCCAGGGAGGCATGCACCACTGTGGATTTTTTTCTTTCAATGTGATTGGCTAATAGACATAAATAAATTGTCTGACCACCAAGCTGGCTATTTCCAATACAAAAAAATATAAATATCATGCTTTGTGTTATGTGCTTAAAAGTAGCTGCATATATTTAAGCTTAAAATTCTTGGTACATTATCTTACCAAAAATTTAGTAAGAAATTAAGATAAATGGATAGCCATATGCTGTAACCTGTTTCCTACTAAAAACAATTCTTAAGATATTGCTGGAGACCAAAGTTTTGAATCAAAATGTTTGAATTGGTTTCCATGGAGACACTGACAATATATATCCTACAACACATACTGCTTGGAACTCAGGCCTGGAATTGTGATGAACTGTGTGGACATTCTCTGGTGGAGAATTCCCTGGCAAGGTGGCCCAAAGCATCTTTTGGAAAGCTGGCCCTATAAGGAGATAAGCCTTTTCAGGCAAACATGTCTTTATCCAGCATTGGAATGCATCCAAAGGAAACAAGAAAGCCTTCTGACATCAGAAAACACCTGTTGACTTTGGAGCATCCATATCGATAACAGCAAAACACATGGCAGATGTCCTGGTGTGGAGCCTCCTCTGCAGGAGCAAAAGGAATGTCAACTATGAAAAAAATCAAGAGGAAATGGAGAGAGAAACTTCCACATTCTTCTACCTCTTTGTCTACATGCCATTTAGTGCATTTTCTTTCTTTCTTTCTTCTTCTTCTTCTTCTTTTTTTTAATTTGACCTCTAAAACAATTTTAGGATGACAGTCTCAGCTTTTTATTCTGTTAAACAAACTATGATTTTAGATATTTAAAAATATCAATAGTTATAAGACCTCCCAAACCCAACCCAGACACTTTCCTTGAACTTTTTGTGTTCAATGACATGCTAGATGTCTAAAATTTAATATTTCAACAGTAGAACTAATATATCCCAAAAATCTATGGAGCTAATAAATAAATTCAGCAGATTGCAGGATATAAGATCAGCTTTGAATTTTTTTTTTTTTTTTTTTTTTTTTGTACTGACAGTTGAGCCCAGGGTCTTACACATACATGTATAGCAAGTGCTCTAAATTTCATTTTGCAATAAGGCCTCATTAAGTTGCCAAGGCTGGCCTCAAATTCATGATTCTCCTACCTCAGCCTCCTGAGCAGCTGAGATTACTACAGGCATGCACCACCATGCCCCCCATAAGATCAATTTTAAAAAGTTAATTGTATTTCTGCACAATAACAATGAATAATCCTGAAAGGAAATTATGAAAACTACTCCATTTATATCATCCATAACAGTAAGAAATTTATGAGTCAATTTAACAAAGAAGTGCAAGTACAGTGAAAACTATAAAACATTATTGAATGAAATTAATTAAGTAAATAGAAAGATAATCCATGTTAATGAACAAAAGACAATATTGTTAAAAATATTTGGCAATATCCTCAAAACTGATTCAACACAACCCCTCTCAAAATCTCAGCTCACTTATTTGTACAAGTTGATCCTAAAATTCAAATGAAATCCACAGGATCCAGACTAGCCAAAATAATCATTTTTTTAAAAATTAACAAATTTGAAGGACTCACACATCTGAATTCAAAACTTACTAGAAAGCTTTAGTAATTAAGACCATGTAGTACTGGCACTAATATAACATAAGGTTAAATGGAGTAAAATAGAGAATTCAAAATCAATTGGTTTTGGGCAACAGTGTCAAGACAATTCAATGGGGGAAAGAATAATTATTTCCAACAAAATGATACCAAATATCTATACGCCAAATAATGAAGTTATGCCTCTTCTCCACATCATATGTAAAAATTAGTCCAGAATGAATTATAAATTATAAACCTAAAGATAAGATTTAAATCTGCAACACTTTGAGGAAAAAAAAGTGAGCTTTTTCTTCATAATCTTTGATTTGGCAGTAATTTCTTGGAAGTGATACCAAAAACACAAACGACAAAAGAAAAAGAAAAATATTGAACTTCATTGAGATTTTTCTTTGAAAATTTTGTGTTCTGAAGAACACTAAAAAGAAAGTAAAAATATAACTCATAAACTCAGAAAATATTTGCAAATCATATCTCTGATAAGGACCCAATATTCAGAATTTATAAAGAACTTTTACAGCTCAATAACAAAAGGACAAATAATTCCATTTAAAAATAGGCGTATGTATGTTCAAATTTGTTTGCTTTGCTTGAGAATGCATTTACTTAACAATAAAAGCAATCTGGGCATAAAAGACACTTTTATGCTTGAAGATAAAAGCAATCTAAAAATTAGGTAGAAGCCATCCTATGACTTTAAAGTTTCTTTGGCTAATCCACAGTGAGTAATTGAAATATGAGAGTTAACAGTATATTACTGTGATAATTTTGTATTTTTCAGAAAAAAATTAAATTCCTGTTATTTATTTCCCCCTCTTGTATTATCATGATTGCCTTTGGTATTTTATTGTTATTGGAATTCTATTTTTTTTAAATTTTTTATAAATATTTATTTTTTAGTTGTAGGTGGACAGAATATCTTTATTTTATTTTTTATGTGGTGCTGAGGATCGAACCCAGTGCCTCACGCGTGCTAGACGACGAGCACGCTGCCACTGCGCCACAACCCTGGCCCTGGAATTCTGTTTTTAGAGTAAAATTTTGTTCTCTAAAAATAAAAGTCATAGAATCTGAATAGACATTTTTTTTTCAAAGAAGATATATAAATAGCCCAAAGCACATGAAAGTATGCTCAGCATCATTATTCTAGGAAAATGCAAATCAAAACCGCAATGAGACAACCAGTCCACGTTCACTAGAATGACTTGTCAGCAAAACAACAGAACATAACAAGTGTTGATTAGGATTTTTGAACCTCTGTAAATTGCTGAAAGGAATGCAGAAAGATGTAGCCAATTTGGAAAATGACCTGGCAGTTTCTCCAAATGGTAAAAATGGAGGACTGGGGATATAATTCATTGATAGAGCACTTGCCTATCATATGGAAGGCCCTGGGTTCAATCTCCAGTACTGTAACAAAAGTTAAACACAGAGATACTATAAAATCCAGCAATTTCACACCTAGGCATTTGCGCCAAAGAATTGAAAATACATGCCTACAAAAAAACTTGTACATAGAATGTTCATAAAAGTATTATTCATAATAGTCAAAGGATGGAAACCACCAAGTGTCCATTAACTAATGAATGTAATTGTGGTATATCCATACAATGGAAATAATTTTTTAGCCATAAAAATGCATGAAGTACAAATATAGGCATAATGCTTAAAAACATGCTAAATGAAAGAATCTAGACACAAATGGCCACGTATTGTATGATTCTGTTTACATGAAATGTCCAGAAGAGGCAAATATATGGAGTTATAAAATAGATAAGTCATAATCAGAGGCTGAGGGAGATGGGGCCTGGGAAGTGCCTGCTAATATGGGCTTGGATTTTTTTTTTGAGAAGTGATGAAAATGTTCTGGAATTATATAATGGTTATGGTTATATTATTAATATAGTACAAATCGCTGAATTATATATTTTAAAAGGGTGAATATTATTGTATAAAAACCACACCGCAGGGGCTGGAGCTGTAGCTCAGTGGTAGAATGCTTGCCTCGCATGCGTGAGTCACTGGGTTCGATCCTCAGCACCACATAAAAATGGATAAATAAAATAAAGATATTGCATCCATCTACAACTAAAATATATTTAAAAAGAAAAAAAACCCACCTCAATTTTAATTTAGAAAAAAAAAAAACCCAAAAAGCAAAACTTTCCCTAACTCCAAAATTCTTTTTCCTATGTGTTCCTTGCCTCCAGAAACCTTAAGTCATCTGGACTTCTCTCTTCTCTTTCCCCCACATTTCCCCAATATTTGATGCTAATATCATGAATGTCTCAAATCTATTGCCTCCTCTCCATCTTCACACTCACAGTACTATGGTTCATTCATCATGCTAGAATTTCTTGCCTACATGACTTAAACAGTCTTCGTGTTTCCAAACCTGTCTGCTTCAGGCAATTGTGATTTACCCAAAGGAAGTGATCTTTCTAAATATGCAAATCACATTTTAAATTAAATTGAGGCAATCACTTCTCTTTTCTCTTCCTTTGAGGCTTTAATTGTTCCTTCATACATGTGAGTGAATATATGTGGCTCTAGAGAACCATTTTTTCCATGACCAGACATGGCTCAAGCCTTAGGGGCTCCTAGAGAGTTCCCCCAAAATAAACAAACAATTAAGAAGGAATTTGATAAGTGCTACCACCAAGTTGTGAGTCGCCAGGAGCCTGGAGCAGTCAGGGAATGCTTGCTGGAGGCAGCAAATTTTAGCTGGTTCTTGAAGAATGAACAGGAAGTTCTTTGTGCAAAAGTCTGAAGGGAAAAGAAAAAGACAGGGAAAAGCCTAATCATTAAGGGTCTTATATGGCCATAAATAGAAATCAAGTCTCTTTTGTTCTCAAGTTTAAAAAAAATCAACTCAAATTGATTTAAACAAAAAGGCCTGGATAACTGAAGAAAACAAAAACAAAAACTAGAGGTGAAGTGGTTTGAGCAAGCCCGGACCCACAGACTCTGACATGTCAAAGCCAGTGTGACTCATCTCCTCTGTCAGCCTATCTCCAGCAAGCCTGGTATCCACCAAGTCCAGATGGCTACTACAGCCAGGGCCAACAGCCAGGTTTGGAGTCCACTGATTTATAAACCCCCCAGAAGCTGTTCCTGACCAGTAGTTCCTAAGACGGTTTTTTCACTGGGCTGACAGAGACAAATGACCAAGCCTGAATCAATCACTGGGCTAAAGGTACAACGTTTCCTCGTCTCCAGTCCCTAGAGCTGGCCAAGTCAGAGAGGGTGGAGAAGGATGGCAGAGATCAAAGCAAAAGGAAGGAGGGTGCCAACTTCCCTGTAGAAAATCAGGCACTGTGCCCAGAGGTGGGAGAAATGGCTGATAGCCACGGTGAAATAGCAGCAGTGGCCTAAGACATCCTAAGACTGCCAGGCTCCTTCTAACAGAAACAAGTGAAGGATATGCAAGATGTGAACCCTCATGGAGACCACAATGGAAGGCAGAGGTACTGAGGACAAAGCTGCTGATTTGGAAGCTATATATTAATTTAGTAACATATTATCATTGCTGAAATTCAGGTAATATCAGTACGAATCAAGAATACTTGATAAACTTTAAGTTAGCAGGTCTTAGGTAACAGATGCTGGGGGGGGGGGGCGCTCTAGTGAGGTGGAAACTGAGTGTAGCCCTGGGTTTAAGGCTTGGGCAACCAAATGAATAGGAACTGGTTGACCAGAGACCAGGGAACAAGAGTATCTGGGGATGGGGAGGGAGAGCTAGGTGATTTTAATGTACCCATTGAACATCTGTTATCCAAAATGCTTAGGACCATAAGTGTTTTAGATTTCAGACTTTGAAATGTATGCATATCTAGAATGAGATATCTTTTGGATGAGAACAAGGTCTAAACACAAAATTCATTTGTTTCTTGTATACCTTACATACATTGCCTGAAAATAATCTTACATCATATTTTTAGTGCACCTGTATTTTGACTGCCACCCAACACATGAGGTCAGATGTCAAATTTCCCATTTGCAGCCTCATGTCAGTGCTCAATGAGTTTTGCATTTGGGATCGTTTTGGATTTTTGAGTTTCAAGGTAGGGATTCTCAACCTGTATTTGTGTAATACTCAACTTGTATTGTGCTGAAACGTGGATGAACTCCAGAACCCCTCTTGCTCTACTCTAGAGTCACCTCTGGAGCAAGAATAGGCTTTTTTCTCAAGGTGAAAACTTGAGGTAGAGTCTTACAGAATGAGACAGAAGCAAAATACTTCAGGAGACTATGAGAATAAATTAACTTGCAACAATATCTGACTTGTAACAATATCTGGAAATCTTTCTTTTCCCTTTGAAACTGGTCTATCTATACAACTAAGTATAGCTTTGTGGGAGGTAGGAACCAGCATCAGCCACACAGGACTGTGCCTCTACCAGGTGAACAAGGAACGGTGCTGGACACCACACAAAGCAGCTACACCTGATAGTCTGGGCTTCAGGACTGCTGTGTCCTTACCAATTCTACATGAAGAGCCAGAAGATATTCTAACAGGCTTCTGAGTATCCCTGGCTGAAAGGGCTTATCTGATCAGAGACCCTGAAAAGTGAGCCACCCCCAAAACTCACCCCTAAGTTAAGCCTACTTTCTCCTTTCAGATTTTCACAGAAGATTAAAGACTGGTCCCTGAATGGCAGTAGAAACAATGTGGCAGGTCTTTGTCACGTGACTCTACATGAAGCCCATTGGAGGAAAGGATTTGGGAGTGAATTAGAAGGCGAAGCGCTTTAACACACTGCAGCCCTGTGTAGCTTGATCTCATTCCAGAGCTCCACAGTCGCCTTTTTTTGTTTTCCTTCTGCATAAAAGTGTCAGTCTAGGGTTTATGAGATATGCCTTAACACAATCTAAGAAGAAATTTTTAAAACAACACTTATTTCGGGACTGAAAGTTATCTGGAAAACTGGAGAAATGCTGAATATCACTGTAAGGAAATGAAAAACAGGAGGTGACATGTTTGTGTTGGGCAGATGGGAAGTGGCTTTCTGTATTTCCATAGGTAATTATAACATCATCAAGGAAATATGAGAAAGCCATTAGCATTGCACAAATGCCTGCTGATCTGTTTTTGAATGTCATTCAATTGAACTCAACCACAGTTTTACATATACTTGTTCAAAGTATGCATGATATTTTAGTGTTGCTAATTTGTTATGAGTTAAAATATGTGATTCCTCTTAAATATTCAATTTCTAAATTACCTCTAAAATTAAGACTAAAGTAATGAATTCATGTAATGCTGACATTTCAAAAAAGAGTTGTTAATAGTAGAACTATGCAAACTAAGTCCCTTTGTAATAAACAGTACATGTTGTCAATATTTATTTGAATAGCCAACTGTCTAGAAGATGGGTATTTTCTTGCAAGCCTAAGATGCTAGAAAAATAAGGAAGCATAGTGCTTCCTTTCTCTGCTATCTGTATATATCTGCTATCTGTGGGGACCTGTTGGTCACTGAGCAAATCACCATTCTATGTATAGCCTTGCCGATTTACATGATTCTCTAAGAGGCACACACCCAGGGTTTTGTTTCAAATGCATAATATTAGCAAGGAACCTGTCTAATAAACCTGAAATGTTGTCCCAGGAAATGGAAAGATATGGATAATTTAAGTAGTTTTTCTCCTAGACTTTGGAGTCCTTCTGTCTCAAATCCATTTAAAGGTTGGAATCTTGTTCGTAGGTACAATTAATGCATGCATGAATGGGAATGAGGTCACTCTTCCCCCTAGGTTTTTAGAGACATAGGTGAATTATTCTTTTTTTTTTGGTACCAGGGATTGAACTCAGGGGTACTTGACCACTGACTGAGCCACATCCCCAACCCTTTTTTGTGTTTTATGTAGAGACAGGGTCTCACTGAGTTGCTTAGCGCCTCACTGTTACTAAGGCTGGCTTTGAACTCGCAATTCTCCTGTCTCAGCCTCCCAAAGTGCTGGGATTACAGGCATGCGCCACTGCACCCAGCGGTGAATTACTCTTGAGAGAATCTGTGTGGGTTAAATGAGCTGGCTTCTTTAGCCCTAAAAACAAACAAACAAACAAATAATAAATAAATGAATAAATAAATAATCATAGGTTCTGTTTCTATATTGATCTCTTAGAGTCACACTAAAAAATGCAATTTAATGGTACCTACATGATTTGGCTGGGTGGCATAGAGAACACCTCAAGAGAAAGAGATGATGAAAAGACCACATGTCTTTACAGATGAATGACTCCACATGACACCTTTAAGTGCCACCAAATTGTACAGGGCTCTTTCTACAACAGATAGCACATGTATGCTTACGAAGTACCAGGTCCAGTTGTAAATGCTTTAGCTTACCAAGTCATCACAGAAAACCCTCAACAGAGGCTAGAGAGGTCAAGTCACTGGCCCCAAGTCATACAGAAGTTGACATAAGGCACAGCTGGAGCAGAAAGTCAGGCAATATAGAGCCACATCCTTGCTCATAAAAATTCTAAACTCAGTTGCTTCTATGCCAGACCTTCTTACTTTCTTCCATCTACCTCCTTCTCTCTCCTTTGTTACTTGTAAACATAGACCAAAGATTGTTGAGTAGGTCATTCTACCAGCACCAAGTCTCATAAACCATATTGGTTCATACATCTGAACACATGTATCCCAGACTTTGGAGAAAGTCAGTCATACAATCTTTTGAATGGACAGTGAGCCCTGAGACAAAGTGATGGGATAGGATGTGACTGAGGTAGCCGGAGCTGGAAACCTGGGTTCCAACCTGAGCACTTCTCCAGGTGAGTTGGTGATCATGGGCAAGCCAGGAGCTGACTCACATCTCTCCATTCCTTTAGACTCCAATGCTCTATAATCCCATGGTACAAGGTTTGAGAGACTTGGACACAGTGTTAAAGAAAGCACATGGCAGATAAGAATGAGCACTACATTTAACAGAAATGTTAGGTTTCTGCCTATTTCCTGCCCATAAATCTATCTCCCCCCATGGATAATCATTGGGCAGAACTGGTAAAATCTGATTTGAGTGATGGAAATTGTGGAACTGTTTTTAAATGCTTAGTGATTAGTTTGGTATTTGAAGAACAATAAAAAGAAAGATGAAAACTAAGAATTCTGAGTTGAATTATTATACAAGAAAGATTTACCTATAGGCCTTAATAGTAGATGGGATAGTACTTCATTGAAAATGAAGGTCATAGCTGGTCATGGGGGTACACACTTATAATCCCAGCAACTTTGGAGGCCGAGGCAGGAGGGTCACAAATTCAAGACCAACCTATGCAACTTGATGAGACCCTGAATCAAAATAAAAAATAAAAGGTGTGGGGGTATAGCTTAGTGGTAGAGTGCCCCTCAGTTCAATCCACAGTACTGATTAAAAAGAAAGAAAATAATGATTGTGATAATCCATATCTTTGCTATTTAGCTTTCTGTATATTCTTCCTATTTTAAAATGATGAAACATGGGGTTATCTTTCAATACCAGGCAAACATTACAGTAGTTTCAATAAAAGAACATATTTTACCTTTAAGCATTACCACATGATACTCTTCTTAATTTTATTTTTTTATTTTTTGATACTGGGGTTTGAACCCAAGGGTGATTAACCACTGAGCCACATCCACAGCTTCTATTATTATTATTATTATTATTTATTTTTAGACAGGGTCTTGCTAGGTTGCTTAGGCCCTCACTAAATTGCTGAGGCTGTCCTTGAATTCATGATCCTCCTGCTTCAGTATCCCAAGCCACTGGGATTACGGGCATGCTTCACCATGCCCAGCTCTTCTTAAGTTTTGAGTCTACTTCATTCAGTATGCAACTTATTACTAAACCAATAAGTTCCAATTCTAGAGAAAGCAATCATTAAAAAAAAATGAGGGATTGGTACATTCAATCCTTACACTCTGCTGCAGTTTTCGAATTATGATTAAATTTATATTCTTATCACTCTTTAACTGACAAGATTACCGGCTATATCCTTGGTCTCTTATATGCTCTTTGAGTAAGAGTTACTTACGATTTTAACATAAAAGAGTATTAAAATTTAGGATAGGATCTTACTGAAATCCTACATAAATTCACCAGATGGAAGAATTGGAATATAACAGCTGAGGTCTCTGGGCATCTCATCAGTATCTGAAACCACACTCATCATTATTGGAGCAGTTTCGTCAAATGATTGGGGTGTTAGCTGGTTTTGTTCCTAAGATGGTACCTATATCCAGAAAATACAATTTCCTCTTCTAATGTAGAGGCTCTGGCCTTTTGACCCAAAAATTCCTTTCAGAAAAGGCATACATGGATCTGAGCATCAGGGTGAACACATAGTTTGGAGACAATGTCCAGGAGCCTGCCTGAGCTTGAACTCTGAAAAGAATTGTGAAGCTGCATCCTGTCAGAGCTTCCTCTCATTCCTGTATTTCTTTTTCCCTGTTGCGCCTTATTGGCAGCAAATGGACTATTCTTTGGTACTGTTTCTGTACGTTCTTTCCCACAATCTTTTTTTTTTTCTTTTTCTATCTCCCTCATCTACTTTGGTACCTTTTTTTTCCAAGGCACTCACCTGACTTTTCCTTTTCCCCCTGGGTTCATTCATCCCAGCATCTCCTTTGTTCCTAATCTGTGGGAAGAAGAAGCAAACAACCATAAGACTGCAAGGAACAATCCCTGGTCCTGCTGTGAGAAGGAAGCTTGGTTTCATCTGAATCATCAAACTGTTATTTGGTGTGCACTTTTCTGCATGATGAAGCAAGTTAGAATTCACATCTGATTTAACTATGGAGAGAAATGAATGTTTTTGCAGCTGATTCAGAGAGAAAGCAAATGAGCCTCTTGTGACTTTTTCACCCAAGTAATCCAATGGACATGCACACTGGTTAAGCACCAAGGAGAAAGCCCTGCACACTGGTTAGGCACCAAGGAGAAAGTCTAACGGAGAATTAGAGATGCAAACAAAGACCTACAGTTCAATGAGATATGATAAGGGCTGATGAGCATCAATTTGAGAATTTGCAAAATAAAGCAAGAAAATGCGTTTTGTTTTGTTTCTAAGAGAAGAAATGATTTCAGAAAAGAGATGATCTTTAAGAAGAAACCTGGAAAAAACAGCAAAGAAGAAAGGCATAGAAGGATCTCTGCTGACAGAGAAGTATGGACACCTAGACCCCTTGGGCAACCAGATGTGGTGGTGCATGCCTTAATCCCAGCTACTTGGGAGGCCGAGGCAGGAGGATTGCAAATTCAAGGCCAACCTAGGAAATGTAGGCCTTTTCTCAAAAATAAAATAGAAAGGACTGGGATGTAGCCAGCAATAGAGGGCCCCTGGGTTGGATTCCCAGTGTGAAGGGGAAGGAGAAGAAAAGGAGGGAGGGAGAGAAGACACATTTAGGCAAAGGCACAGTTACACCACAAGTCATGGCTGAGAGGGTACAATCTGGGTGGCAAGAGACAGCTGTGAAACATGGCAAACAGGACTTCATGTGTTTCTTCCTGCTGGTATGGATATTATCCTGTAGTTGGGGAGGAAGCATGGAAGAATTTTAAACACTCAAAATGCAATGGACACTTGTGTACGCTTGGTAAAAGAAAACTCTGGCAAAGTGATATCAAGTCCAAGAAAGAAATGCAGATTTTGAAATCACTGGATAGTGGTAGCAAAGGAAGTCACAAATTTAAAGAAGACACCCTAGGGAAAATATCTAGAGCAGAGAGAAAAGAAAACCTAAGTTGAAACCTTGAGAAATAGCCAACATGTCAGGGCAAGGATCAAGCAAGGGGATTAGAAAGACAGAAAGATAGGAACAGATATTGAAGGAGGTGGTGTCGCAACATCAAAGGGAGAAAGATTTTTGGGAAGGGAGTGGACAACAATGTTAGAGGCTTAAGGGCGGTCACATAAGATAAGGGATGCAACTGTGAAATGGATTTCAAAATTTGGAATTTATAGGTAACCTCACTAAGATGACTTCGGAAAAGTTGAAGAAGACAGAAATATCAGAGGGCTGAGGAAAGTGTAGGACTTGAAGTCAAGATGATAGTGGTGTATTCCTTTTGAGAATTCCCTCAAGAACGCATGTACTCTACAAATTATTGAGCATCCCAAGAAGCTTTTGTTTATGTGGGTTACCTCTGTCAACACTAACGATAGAATTAAAACTGAGAACTTAAAATATTTTTTTCATCCATTTAAAATAAATCTATCACACTCAACATAAATACCATTCTTGTGTGTGTGAAAAATAGATCTTTTCCAACACAAAATTGGTATTTGCAATGCTACACGCTCAGTTTATAAAACATGTTGCAATCTGTAGGTAATTGCACAACTGCCTTTTCCAGGATATGAAACCTAAGCAATCCTCTCAGGTATCTCAATCCATCTTGTACCCAGTTGTGCCAGGGCAATGGGGAGGTTGCAGGAAAGCCAAAGAAAGTACCCAGAGACAGCATGAGAGACATATGGTTTATTGGGGAAAGCTTACAAGAGATTTTCTGTTCCAAGAAAAGTTCAGTGGCGACAGGCTGACAGCACCTCTGTCCTTCATGGCTCTTTGCCAGCAGCACCTCTTCTCCCTCCTAGTGTTTTTTCCAGTGGCGACCAAATGGACAAATGACACATACCCTTTTCATGGTGCCCTCAGTTCCATGTCCATCCCCACTCAGAGAGGGGCTGTACATGTCAAGCTGCAGAAGCAGTGACTTCATCAACATCAGCTTGCTTAGTTTGCTTGTCTTACCAGCATCCCAAGGAGCAACTGTCCTGGTGTGCATGCAAGCAAGTAGCTTTCTACAGATAGCACTACCTTGCCCTAGTGCAGTGTGCATAAGAGAAAGCCATTGTCCTTTAAGATAATATGTATTTGGACTTTCCAGCCCAGACTTGCTCTCATTGTTCCTTTAACTTAGCTAGGTTTTTGGGAATAGAAAGGGGACATTCAGGGACATGATATCTTACTGTCCCTCTTTGCTATAGGGATGATATAGGCTTGGTGCAGAAATTGACTACAAATAGTCACCAGGAAACATTTTGGGTGATGCAAAAGTTCTACAACTGAATGGTGGTGATATTTGGACAACTACACATTTACAAAAAAAGCCATTGAATTATACTCTTCAAATGGATGTATTCATGATACAAAATCATAACTCAATCAAGTGTTTTGTTTTTTTTTTAAGACAAGGAAGACTGGGGATGTGGCTCAGTGATAGAGCACTTGCCTAGTATGTACAAAGCCTTGGGTTCAATCCCCAATACTGCAAAAAAGAGAGGGGTTGGGAGGGAGAGGAAAGAAGGAAAGAATAATAAAATTCTATACTATCATTTTTTTTCCCGACAGAGAAAATAATGACTACTGTTGACTCCAAGAAAAATAGCCTCAACTTTTTAATTTATAAACACAAATTATGAGGGAATTGAGAGCAAATAATTAAGTATTATAAAATTGCTTGATAAGCATTTACAACGTGGTGCTTTAATCATCTCATAAATACATCTCAAGCACATAATACTTATTTTTTTAAATCATTTTTTAAAGACAGAATTCACAGGCCACACAATTCATCTACTTAAAAGAATACAATTTAGCGGTCTTTAGTGTATTTGGAGTTATGTATCCATCACTGCAATTGGTTTTAAAATTTTATATATATATATACATATGTATATATGTACATATAGATATATATTAGTTGTAGATGGACACAATACCTTTATTTTATTTATTTATTTTTATGTGGTGCCGAGGATGGAACCCAGTGCCTCACACGTGCTACGCAAGTGCTGTGCCACTGAGCCACAACCCCAGGGCCTGTTTTAAAATATTTTTATTTAACCAAATAGAAACCATTATCTCACTACTGTTCCTAGAATCCTTATCCCCAGACCTAGGCAACCACTACCTCTATAGATGTGAACTTATTCTGGTCATTTTACATAAATGGAGTTTTGGTATATGTTGTGAGTGGTTTTTTTCCTTACCATAGTGTTTTCAAAGTTTCATCCATGTTTTGATATGTTTCAGTACTTTACTGCAGTATAATATCTCATTGTATGTATGCCACATTTTAGTCATTCACCAGTTGGCAAACATTGGTTGTTTCCACATTTTGGCTATTATAATATTTGAATAGTCAAATGTTGTTACCACATTTTGACTATTGTAATGCTTGTAGGAGCATTTATGCACAGGTTTTGTGTGGCCATATGTTTTCATTTTAGGGGAGAATATACCTAGGAGTGGGATTACTGGATTATATGGGAACTCTACGTTTAACTGTTGAGGAACTTCTTAGACCATTTTCTGAAATGACTCCACCCTTTTATATTCCCATATGTAGTATCTGAGGGTTACAATTTCTTCATATCCTCATCAACACATTATCTGCCTTTTTTATTAAAACCATCTTCGTAGGTGTGAACAGGTATCTCATGACGGTTTTGATATTCATTTCCCTAGTGACTAATGATAGTAAGCATCATTCATGTACTTGTTGGCTATTTGTGTATAATATAAATATATTTATACACAAATATATATATATATTGGAGATAGAATATATATACAATATATACACAATATATATACAATATATATAT
Organism: Geosciurus inauris; assembly: GCA_004024805.1. Lineage (NCBI taxonomy): Eukaryota > Metazoa > Chordata > Mammalia > Rodentia > Sciuridae > Geosciurus > Geosciurus inauris. The sequence continues at coordinate 86,628 of PVHX01002293.1, forward strand.
ACACAATATATATATATATATATATGAGATTGAATCCAGGAACACTTTATCACTCACTACATCCCCAGCACTCCTCTTTTTTCCATTTTTTTATTTTGAGAAAGAGTCTCCCTAAGCTGCTTGGGGTTTCCCTAAACTGCTGAGGCTGGCCTTGAACTTGAGATTCTCTTGTCTCAGCCTCCTGAGTCTTTGGGATTACAGGCATGTGCCTTTGCATCTGGCTATATAATTTCCTTAGCAAAATATCTATTCATATCTTCAGTCCATTTTTAGTTGGGTTCTTTGCCTTTTTATTATGTTTTAATTCATTCTTTCGTTATGCTAAATGTGTGTATACATATGTATATATATAAAATAAAATTTACCATTTTAATCTTTTTAAGTATATAGTTCTGTGGAATTAAGTGCATTCACAGTGTTATGTAAATAACAGCTATCTTCAGAACTTTTTCCTCTTTCCCAACTGAAATTCTGTATTCATTAAACACTAACTCCTCTTATTCCCTCTACCCAACCCTTGGCAATCACCATTGTACTTCTGTTTCTATGAATGTGACCAATCTAGATACCACATATAAGCTGAATCATATATATTTGCCTGTTTGTGACTGTTTTATTTCACTTAGTATAATGTCTTTAAGGTTCATCCATATTGTAGCATTTACTTTCTTTATAAAGTTGAATAATATTTCATTATATGAATATGGAGAGACACATTTTGAGTATCCATTCATCCATCAATGGATACTTGGGTTACTTCTACATTTTGGCTATTGTGAATAATGCTGCTATGAATATGGGTGTGCAAATATCAGTTTGAATCTCTGCTTTCACTGTGTTTGAGTGTTCTTAGAAGTGAAGCTGGTGGACCAGGTGGTGATCTTATGTTTAATGTTTTGAGGAATCATCATACCATTTTCCACAGTGGCTGCGCTATTTTACCTTCCCATCAGCACGGCACAAGGATTTCACTTTCTCTGCATGCTTATCAACGCTTGTTATTATCTGTTTTTTGTTTTTTATAATACTCATCCTAACAAATGTGAATTGGCATCTTGTTGTGATTTGTATTTGCATTTATCTAATTTTTAATGATGTTAAGCATTTGTGTGTGTGGAGAGGGTAGCTATTGGGGATGAATCCTGGGGACTCAGGCATGCTAAACACATGCTCTACTACTAAGCTAGACCTCCAGCCCTTTAAGCATTTCCTCATGTGCATATTGATCATTTCTGCATAATTTTTGGAGAAATATTTGTTCTAATCATTTGTTTATTTTTAAATCAGGTTGTTTGGAGGTTTTTTTGTTGTTGTTGTTGTTATCTTTTTATTATGTAAGCGTTCTTTATATATTCTAGATGCAAGTACCTTGTCTGATATTTGATTTGCAAAAAAAAATTTTCTTCCATTCTGTGGGTTTACTCCCTTTTTCATGACCTTTGAAATACAAGCTTTAATTTGGGGGGGGGGCTGGAGGCATACCGGGGATTGAACTCAGGGGCACTCGACCACTGAGCCACATCCCCAGCCCTGTTTTGTATTTTATTTAGAGACAGCATCTCACTGAGTTGCTTAGTGCCTCGCTTTTGCTGAACTCATAATCCTCCTGCCTCAGCCTTTGGAGCCACTGAGATTACAAGTGTGCGCCACTGCACCTGCTCGAATTTTAAAATTTTGATGCGATCAAATTTGTGTTTTTTCATTGGTTGCTGTGCTTTTGGTGTTTTCTTTAAGAACTATCATTGCCTCATCCATGGTCATGCTTTCTTCTAAGTGTTTTTCTAATTTAGCTCTTACATTTAGGTCTGTGATCAATTTTGAATTAATATTGGAGGGTATTTAGCATTCAACCCAGATGCACTTTGCCGCTGAGCTACATCCCCAGTCCTTTTTGTTTATTTTGAGATGGCCTCACTAAGTTGCTGAGGCTGGTCCCAAACTTGTGATCCTCCTGCCTCAACCTCCCCAGCCGCCAGGATTATAGGCATGTGCCACTGCAACTGGCTTGACTTAATTTTTTGTGTGACATTATGTAAGAGTTCAATATCATTTTTTGGCATGTAGTCATGTAGTTTCTCTCAGCACTGTTTATTGAAAATACTATTCAATGACCAAGATGAAATAAGTTAAAGAATAAAAATAAAAGATAACATTGTAATTTACCCCCATTGAATTATTCTGGCCCTCTTGTTCAGAATCAATTGACTGTAAATAGAAGGATCTATTTCTGAACTCTCAATTATATTCCTTGGATGTGAGGACAATCTGCCCGCAACATCTGTCACCCCATTGCTAGGACTGATTTGGCTGATCTGCGAGCTAGGCAGGTGTCTCCTTCCTCCCTCATGGCTCCATGTGCATCCTTCCCAAAGCTGCGGCGTGGTGTGTAGAAGAGGATGACCTTCCTTGAAAGAGGAGGACCATTCTTCTGCCAAGGGTATAGGAGTAGATGCACTCCACTGCTAGAACCTCCAAACAAGCTCTCAGTTATATTCCTTGACATAAATGTCTAGCCTTATGCAATGATCACACTGTTCTAATAACCATTGCTTTGTAATAGGTTTGGACATTTAGAAATGTGAGGTCTCTAATTTTGTTCTTACTTTCAAGATTGTTTAGGCTGTTCTCAGTCCCTTAAATTTCTACTTGAATTTTAGAGTCAGTTTGTAAATTTCTGCAAATAAGCCAGCTGGGAATTTGACAGAGATTGAGTTGAAGTTGTAGATTGATTACGAGTATTCCTATTTTAACACTATGTTGCTTTAGTCAGCTTTTTTGCTGTTGTGACCAAAAGACCTGACAAGAACAATTTTAGAGAAGGAAAAGTTTTCTGGAGGCTCACAATTTCAGAGGTCTCAGTCCAGTAGGGCACTGGACTGTAATCCCAGGATTACATGGAGCAGTGAGGGAGGAAGGAGATATCTGCCTAGCTAGCCAGATCAGCCAAATCAATCAACACGCCTGTAATCCCAGCACTTTGCGGGGCTGACAGGAGAATCCTGAGTTCAAAGCCAGTTTCAGCAACGGGGAGGCACTAAGCAACTCAACCCTGTCTCTACATAAAACACAAAATAGGGCTGGGGATGTGGCTGAGTGGTCGAGTACCCCTGAGTTCAATCCCTGGTACCAAAAAAACAAAAACAAAAAACAAAACAGAGGTCTAAGTCCACAGATGGTTGGCTCCATTGCTCTGGGCCTGAGGTGAGGCAGAAAATCGTGGTGTAAGAGTGTGGTGAAGACAGCAACTCAGGACATGGTCAAAAAGAAGCAGAGAAAGAGAATTCTGCTCACCAGGGACAAAATATACACCCCAAAAGCACTCACTTTCTCAGTGACCTACCTCCTCCAGTTGCATCTTGGCTGCCTACATTACCACCCAGTGAATCTATTCATGTGGATTAATGTACTGATTGGGTTAAGGCTCTCATAACCCTATCATTTGACCTCCAGACTTTCTTGCCTTGTCTTACACATGAACTTTTAGTGGACATTTCATATATAAACCATAATAGATGTCTTTTTATTTATTTAGAACTTTAAAATTTTCTTTTGATTGTGTTTTATAGTTTTCAGGATACAAGTTTTGTACTTCTTTCATTATACTTAAAAAATGTATTCTATTCTAAGTGGAACCATTTTCTAGAATTCATTTTCAATTCCACAACAGCAATCTCAATAATATATGGGTTTCACTTCTGGCTTAAGAAAGAAAGCTTCAGATGGTCCCAAAATCTCAATTCATTCTGAGGTTTTTATGTCTGACTAAAGAATAAAACTACAAATTGATTCAATCTCTTCCAAAACTCACAGATGACAGAACATATTGGGATGCATTTTTTAAGTACATGCATCTAATATTAGAAGAATAAATAGGAGTACACTAATATTATGGTGTGACTTCCTAGAAGTGCTGTGGAAAAGCTACCGAAATCAACAAGATCATGAGGTCACAGAGTGGACCCAGCAGCCAACACCCTGCCCCAAAGGAATAAGCTTGAGCAAAGGCCTCATCTCTGCATGTCTCAGTTTGTTTGTTTTCAAACAGGAAATAATAACCGTTTGTGCAGTGTTTGCAGACTGGTCCTCAAACTCAGGTGTCCATACTCCAGGAGCAGACAATCTACTGTCATGCGAGAAATAAGTACAAGAACTTCTGAGCTGTGTGTAGCTCGGTTGTAGAACACATGCTGAGCATGCACAAGGCCCCTAAAACAAAAACAAAAACAAAAAAGAAAAGAAAAAAAGAAGGAAAGAGATTAAGAACTTCTATTTATATTTGTGTCACTCCTTTCATTTCCATTTTTGTTTAGAAGTATATTAATATAATAATATGATGGCATATTTTATATTAAATTGGCAAACATGACTTGTTGGTTCTTATTCAAATAATTTTATACAGATGGAGACTTGGCTTAATTCACTGCATGACACATGGAAAGTAGCCAGTAAATGTTACCTATTATCAAAGTAATATCTATGGGACTGAGGATATAGCTTAGTAGCATACTTAAGGCCCTGGGTTCAATCTTTATCACATAAACAAAAAATTGTAATTGCCATGGAATCATTATGATTATATCCAAAAGTATTAATAATATCTTTTTTGTGGGCTTTTTCCCTACCACTGATGAGATTATTAAGCACATAGACATTAAAGATCAAAATTATTGAAGTGACTGGGACATCAACTCAACCACAAAAGTAGTCCTTTATATTATTATCATTTAAAAGTATGGGAAAATATTAAGGTCTAAAAGAGAAGAAAATATTTTAATTTCCATGTCCTTAGTGTATGAACACTAAGTGCTCTGAAAATATTGGTTGTTGGACTGGAATTAATTTGTACAGAATCAATTTGCTTTTCTTCTGTTTTTAATTATTACAAATAATAATAATAACAATTATTATTTTGTAGTGCTAGGGATGGATCCCAGGGCCTCACACAGGCTAGGCAAGTGCTCTACCACTGAGCTACACCCTTAACCCTTCTGTTTTTAAAATCCTGCTCATTTGATGCACAGGATCCCTGAATTGTGGGAATTCCAGCCATCTCTGGGTTCCTCCAAGCATCTATGTCCTAGATTGAGGCGTCTGATCTGGGAATGGTCCTTCAAGCCAGGCCAGCTTCCCTGCCATTCTTTGCACGAACTGTGTGTATGGCACTAGACTTACTTTCCCAGAAGTGCTTCTGGGACCAAAGCCTGCACAAAGGAGCTGTTAAATGTGTTTCCCTCCCTTCTGGCTCAGCTGGCTTCTGAGCCTCAGGTCACATACAGCTCATAGTTCCTATCAACTTTTCCCAAAGGACCCCTGGGCTCCTGCAGGAGCCAGCACTTCCCTGGAACAGGAAGCTCTATTTACACTGTCTTGGAGCCTGGTGCTCATCCATAAAAGGGAAAAGAGTCCTTTAGGAAACGGGCAGGGTGCTTGGAAACTCTTTAAAAGTGAAAGCTTCTCAACTGGTTTCTGTTGTTTTACTCTGTTGCTTGATACAGTTTTTCAGAACATAAAAACACATGCTGTTTGAAATAGCTGAGCAGCATATCTGAAAGCTAACATCCAATAAACAAAAAATATGGAGAGAATGTCATGGGAACCTTCCAGATTGTACACCTAAGACATATTTTCTTTCTTTAGCCTTCTAGAACATAATTCCAAAGAGCCATATTGGTTTGTATGTGAATAACCCAACTGTACTTTAAATGAGGAAACAGGGCTATCTAGATTTTGGACTATCGTGATCTTTAGGTCTGTGGATGGTGCATGCACTGTCATGTAAATTCTGTTTCATCAGCTAACAGACCCACTTGATGGAGCAATGTGTATCCCAAATAAGCAAAAGGTAAGCCCTCACAAAATGCAATTTGGGGTATAAGAAAGGGCTTTAGGAATCAGAGCTTTGGGGGGAATTGGATCATAATGCTCAGTAATTATTTCATCATAATTTAAATTATTAGTAATAATGTTTATCATTTGTTAATGGTAATTATAAACAATGAGTGTGAATTTTTGCGAGGTCTTTGGCTAGCTAGGTGCCTTGTACATATAAATTTATTTTACCCTCATTATAATGTTGTGAGTTTGGTACTCTCAGAATTTTCATTATACAGATGACACAAAGAGGTTTAAGAAAGTTGTCCAAAGTCTTAGTAAACAGAGAAGCTGGAACAGGAACTTAGGTATCTCTCTCCCTAGATTATTGCCCTAACCATTTTGCTCACTGCCTCTCATGCTCTCTGCCTGTTCTAAGCACTTTAAATGTATTTGCGCTTTTAATTTAAAACAACACTAATAACGTGGCAGAGTTTAATGAGCTAAAATAATCATTCAACTACTCCTCATGTATTTAGCACCCACAACCATGCCTTAGTTAAACACAGAGATGCTGGTTTCCCTGGGACTGGAGAAGTAGGTCAGAGGCCAGGATTCCAGCACTGTCCTTCTAGCTGAGGGACAAAAGGTTGAAGGATGACTTTTGTTATTGTCTGATGAAATGTTGCTACAATTGATAAGATGATGGAGACTTGAAATATTTAAGGAATAGGCAGAGAATATTAAGGAATAGGTAGAGAAGAAGAGGAGAAAGACAAAGGGAATAATTGAGAGCTTAAGATTTTAGAGATAGTAGTAATTGCCTCTGTTCATAATCAAATTTATCAAATGAGATGTCTGAAACTGTTTTGTTTCTTCACTATTTCCTTCTCATCTTATTTCAGTATGACGTTTTTTGAGGGGGATACTGGAGATTGAACCCAGGGGTGCTCTAACACTGAGCTACATCCCCGGTCTTTTAAATTTTATTTTCACACAGGGTCTTTCTAAGTTTCCCAGTCTGGCCTCCAACTTGTGATCCTTCTGCCTCTGTCTCCCAAGTAGCTGAATTACACACATGCACCAATATGCCTGGTTCAGTCTGACTTTTGTTAAGATCACTGATGGAGCTGGAAATATGGCTCATTTGTAGAGCAATTGTCTACTATGCACAAGGCCCTAAGTTCTATCGCCAGCACTGGGGGAAAAAAAATCACTGGTGACTTCCATTTTGCTGGAATCATAAAACCATTTCTGAGTATGTTAGGTCCAAGCAGGATGGAAGATTAGTCTTATCTTAGAGGGGGAGCAAGCACTCTGTGTTAACAAAAGGATTTGAGATGAAAACTAGGACAGATGCAGGTTGTGTTGTAGGTTTGGGAGCATAAAGTTGAGGGAGGTCTGGGGTTTCTATTTTTTGTGACATAGGAAGAAAAGCCAAGAGGGAAAGTGAGACATTAGAAACTAAAGTAGATAGAATATGTAAGCAGAGAGTAAGGGAATCATGATTGTGGTGAGATAGCCGCAGAACTGATTACCCCATGTAGCTGGTAATCAAGAGTTTGTAGTGATCTCTGTCTGCCTGGCTACAGCCACTCCTCAGCAGTCCTCTGCTGCCTAGTACAAGACCAGATAATGAGTGTAATTGGTTCATTCAGATTTCAAGTTTTCCAAGTATGTGCAGCAAAAACAGGGCACAGGAGCTTGGAGTGATTGCAAGAAAGTGGTTGATGCCATGGGCCATAGAATCCAACTTGAACATCAGGACAGTTCAGGTGGAAAAACGTGGAGATGGAGGAAGTAGAAGTGATCCAGAGGTAGGAGGATGGCTAGTGGTGGGGATATCTGAAAGAAGCTGCAGGGTCAGGGTTTAGGGTCAGCCAAAAGGATGTTTGAATCTGTGATTCTGGAGGTGGAACAGTGTCAAAGCCAACACGGTTTGGATTTCACATTCTGCACCATGAAAATGGGAAACAATGGCTGAGCAGAGAATAAAGTCCTTGGTTAAGGAGCTAAGAGGTCTCAGAGTCACATGTACCTAAAATGAAGGCAAATGTGAGGATAAAGAGAAGAATGAGGTTCTGAGGTTCCATGAACAGCAGCGAGTGTCAAGGGGACACCTTAGCAAAGCTCCCCATCCTTTTCACTTTTAAAGCCTCACTGTTGGTGAGGGAGCTGTCATGGAACAGGCCAGGCTTGAACAGCCTCGGCCATCAATTTCCCAATTAAGGTACATACATTTGAAAAAATTATCAGCCAGACATGTACTTTCTTTGGTGCCACAAAAAGATGGCAAACCCTAATTAAACTGTGGATTCTGGGTGATAATAATGCATCATTGTAGGATCATCTCTTGTAACAAATGGACCAGTCTTTGGGCAATGATCATGGCTGAGAGCCATGTATCTGTAGGGGAAGAGAGGATAAGGGAAACATCTGTACCCTCTACTCAACTTCTCTGTGAACTTAAAACTGCCTAAAACACCTGATTTAAGACAAAGATGTTATAAAAACACCAAAGAAGTTCGTAGGAAGTTAGGCTACAATGAGCTGTATCCACCTCACAATCTCAAAAGGAGCCAGCTTCAAAGATAAGCAGGCCTTACTAAGTTCACCCACTTTGCTACCATGAGATCACCCCTGCTTTGTCCTCCAGTAATATCTTACTCTACTCTTTGTTAAACCTGAGCATACCAACATGTAATTTTCCCTGTTTCTTTGTGTCTTCCTTTCTGGAAGTTCCTGTGTTATGGAAAACTTTGCTAAAATACATTTGTTCTGCTTTTCTCTTTTAAAAAAGTGGGCTATATATGTGCTATGACTTGAAATCCATTTAAATAAATTAATTTAAAAAATAAAAATGAAATAAAATTTAAAAAGTGGGGTGGGGGGAGCCAGCTTGATGTCTTCATCTGTTTTCTGTTGACATAATAGAGTACCTGAAACTGAAAAATTTATGGAAGAAAAGAAGTTTCTTTAGCTCATAGTTCTGGAGGATGAAAGTCCAAGATCAGGCAGCTGCATCTGGTGAGGGTCTCCTGCTTTGCCATAACATGGCAGAAAAAAAACAGAAGGTCACCCTGGAACATGTGGAAAAGAGAAGCAAGAAGGACTGGGCTTGCTTTATAACAACCTGCTCCTGCTCTTATGACAACTAACATAGTTAGGAAAGAAAAGCATGAATCCTTCTTAACAACTTCATCATCTCTTAAAGACCCTACCTCCCAACACCTTCACAATAATATTAAATAATATTAAAATTTCAACATGAGATTTGGGAGGAGACACTCCATATTCAAACCATAGCATTCTCCAACGTTACAGACTGAATCACACAGAGGGAAATATTTTATAACACCCTAAGGGCAGCAAACACTCTGACTCTTCCAAGCCTTTGCCTCTGTCTTCAAGAGGACCTTTTCCATCTTTCACTCTTTTTGCCTATGTACAAATTTCTTTGCGTCCTCAGGACTCAATTTCCTAGACTTAATTCAGAAGCATTCCCTAGGATCTCCATAGTACACAGCACACAGAAAGGCAATTCCTGTTTCAGTGTCTATAGCCTCCCTCTCAGTCAGCCCCAGAGAGCAGGGCAGTGTTCTGGTCCTCCTAATGTTCCTGGTGCTTGGCAGAACTCCCTGAACATGGCGACCAGGTGCTCAGCAACTACTGGAATAAATAGTGAAAACTGGAAGCAATATGAGACAAATGACCCCTCAAAAAGTTCTTTTGTCTTATGCTTGGAGGATATGTGAAGAGTTCACCAGAATCCAAGATGGAAGGTATACCAGTATCTATGGATTGTGTACCTGTTGTAATTCAAGTACTGTCTAGACCCAGAACTTTGGACATAACTCCCCACTGAGACATGGTTTTATTAGGGTAGAGTTTGCTTTTTTTGCAGTCAAGGAATTTGGCATATACTTGTTTAATGAAATGAAGAAAAAAATAAAAGATCTCTAATCTTTACAATCCTACAAGGTTACTCTTAACATTTCCATGATGCAAAGAAAGTGAAATTCATAGAAGTAAGTAAGTATCCAAGGCTATAACAGATAGTAGCAAAACCAGGATTGGACACCTGCCTTGGAAGCCTGTGCTTTTTTTTACTATTGAGTTACCTCTTGTAACTTTCTTAACTATGAGAAATGGTCACTCAATTTTTTAAAAAAAAGCAAACAGGGCAGCTTTTTTATTAAAAAAAAAAAATCAGAAAACACACCACCTATAAAACTAGATTAGTGAAAGAAAAACTGAGAGTGGATGAAGGTGGTTTTGGTAGCATAGAGAGAGGAAAGACTTTCTAGCCTCAGTGGCTCAGCTCCAAGGGGGGGTCAGCACAGAGAGGCCACTCTTTCCTGAGCATGCTTTGTCTTGGAGAAGCCAATTTGAGTGACAGTTGCTCAGTGGTGACTGTGCCATTTTTTAGCCAGCATCAAAGAATATCAGAATTAAGTCAGTTTTTTTTTTTTTTATGGTCCAACAAGGAGATTAAAGAAAAATCTGTCATTTGGTTTTATATCACTTCAGAGTCACTCAACTCCCAGATATCTTATATGATGAAATAGGTGTTTTTTCCCCCTTTTTTTCTGAAAAAGTCACAATTTCTTAGTAAAGATTACTCAGCTAGTCCTTACCATAACCTATGAAGATGGTCTGTATTTTTAGTTTCATCTTCACAGCAAGGAAACACACTCATGGATGGAAAATGATTTTCCTAAGGTCATGAGTCAGTCACAGGACTGTATGGGACAAATTAGGCAATCTGGTCTCAGTTATTAAGCTTTGAATTCCTACTAATAATCTGAGACAAAGAAAAGCAATATTACAGTATCTTCTGAAAATAATTTTAATGCCAAGTTGTTGTATGTTGACGTCTATTAAGCAACACTGAGTGAAAAACTCACCATTGCATAGTGATGACATGAGACAATAGGTGTAAAGTGCTGAGAACAACACATAAGATACAGTAACTGTTCAGTAAGATCATCCCCTTGTACATCTGTGGGAAATCTGTCCCTCTTGTCCTGAATTTGAAGAAATAAGAGCTATGCCTATTAATTCCACAATATCTGTAAGATTAATGTCAGGTTCAGCCAGCTCACTCCACTGGCTGACTTCTGTTTCATAAACATGAACAATTTGAATTGAGTTCATTTGTTGGCAGCATATTCTCAAATAGTGCTGGGAAGTTGTAAAAATTGCTTCTATTAAATATTCTTAAACATGACAAACACAAACAAAAAATGTTATTTAAAATTTTAAAATAATTTGTGATTTCATAGTCCCCAGATTGACATCTAATTATTTTATTCAAATTTGAATTTCTTCTACTTTTATTATTGCTATAAATACAGTTATGAATAGTCTAATACTTTTGCCTGCTTTTATGAATTTCTATCTTTTCTGTTGATTCTCAATTTAAGTTAAAGAAAATATAGATTTAGAGTCTTGAATTAGTTCCCGTGGCTGTATAGCTCTTTACATGCCCACTTGCAGGATACTTTATTAGATTTGAGGACACCATCACAGAATAACCCACTTCAGATATTTTGGAAATTCATCTACAGCTGGCTTCTGCGTTTCAAAGTTTTCTTGTAGCCTACACTAAATGAATGTGTCCTAAATCCTCAAAAATTAGATTGTGGCATCCAAATAAAACTCACAAATATTGGAATAAGAAAAAGATGCAGCTGGGCATGGTGGCACATGCTTGTAATCCCAGCACTTTGGGAGGCTGAGACAGGAGAATTGCGAGTTCGAAGCCAGCCTCAGCAAAGGTGAGGTGCTAAGCAACTCAATGAGACCCTGTCTCTACATAAAACACAAAATAGGGCTGGGGATGTGGTTCAGTGATCGAGCATCCCTGAGTTCAATCTCCAGTACAAAAAAAAAAAAAAAAAAAAAAAAAAGATGCTTTTACCAATTAGTACCTAGTTGTGCTTTTAAAAGAAGAAAAGCTTTGCTTGTTTATTTGTATATCTACTTGCAATATTGTTGTTTGTTTGTTTGTTTTTAACAAGAACCAGTGGGAGTCATCACCTGGAAGTCAGAGGGTTTTTTTTTTTTTAAATGAAAGGATTATGGCAGAAACAGGGTTCATCATGTTAGGACTGCTGGAGTCAGAAACTGACTCTGACCCGGCATACCCAATGAAAGTAGCGGGAGTTCCCTGCTCCATAGGCAAGGCAATCACCTCAGCCACTTCATAAGGATGCACAGAACGAACAAAATCTGTTAAGGCTGGGGCCAAGGAATTCTGAGTTCTAGTCATATGGATATAATCTGAGGGATGAGGTTGACGCAGGCTGCGAGGCGCTTCTCCACCACAGCTCTGGCAATCTCGCCAGAGGAGGCCGTAGTAATAGGAGGCCATAGTAGGGGCTGGGGCAGGGGAGTGGAGTGGGGGTGGGATGGGGTGTGTTCCATAAGCCATGGACAGCAAGCAGAGCTCGGAGTTGCAACAGAAGGCAGGAGGACACAGGCAGCAATGTAGGCATCCGAAGAATTGACAGGAACCCATAGGTCTGAGAGCAGGGGGCAAATTTCATCTCTTTCCCACAAGTAACCTCAGAAATTGCACCCCGGAATGCTTTGGCTGGGATAGAGCCTCAGGCTCTGCCTTTCCTATTCTGCACACTGAAGGAAAATGTCCCTGAAAATTAAGTTCAAATGTCAGTTTTCACTCACACCTCAGCAGGCCCAACCCCTGGAATTTTGGATGTGGGAGAGTTGGTCTCTACTTGCAATATTATATGCCTTTTTATTTATTTATTTATTTATTTATTTGGTACCGGGGATTGAACTCAGGGGTACTTGACCACTGAGCCACATCTCCAGCCCTATTTTGTGTTTTATGTAGAGTCAGGGTCTCACTGAGTTGCTTAGCGCCTCGCCATTGCTGAGGCTGGCTGTGAATTCGCGATTCTCCTGTCTCAGCCTCCCTAAGTGCTGGGATTACAGGCTTGCGCCACCGCGCCCGGCTATTATATGCCTTTTTAAAAATTAAATTGTGAGGTCTTTTGCATCTAAATCAGGAAATAAGATTTGTATAGAGTTAGAAATTTAAAAATAATTTCACCTGCAACCCCAGCTGCTTGGGAAGCTGAGGCAAGCGGATTGCAAGTTGAAGGCCAGCCTGGGCAACTTAGTAAGCTTCTGTTTGAAAATAAAAAATAAAAAGGCTGGGAGGTAGCTCAGTAGTACAGCACCACTGGGTCCAATACCCAGTATTGGGGGAGAAAGAGAGAGAGAGAAAAGAAATTTCTGGCAAGTAGATATTGTGACAATTCCCTCATTTTGCTGAAGTCCCAGACAGAGAAGTTAAATGACTTGTCCAAGGACAACTTCCAAATCAGAAACTTTTTTTTTAAATTTTTTTTAGTTGTTGATGGATCTTTATTTTATTATTTATAAGTGGTGCTGAGGATCGAACCCAGTGCCTCACGCATGGTAGGCAAGCCCTCTACCACTGAGCTGCCGCCCCAGCCCCCAAATCAGAAACTTTTAAAACAGACTTCCATTTATAAATATCTTCAGAGCACTAATTCAGCTCTGCTCGGTTGAACAAAAATTTATAGTAATTGATAGTTGCTGGGCACTGTGCTGGGTTTCAAAGTTATACAGATGCCCAGGGGATTGTCCCCAGGGGTAATGTCATAGCGAATAATTTTTCTGGAATATGGAACGCACAGATGCAAAAGCACCAAGCACATGAAGGGAAGGATTCTTGTGGAAAAGGTTGCCCTATCAGTCACAAAAATGGAATAAAGCCAGGCTAGATTAAGGCATTTATCCAGATAATTGAGGAGTGAAATGAAGGAGTGAATAATTCCCTAAGCAATTTAAATGCATCTACAAGCTATTTCTGTGTCCCTAGACATGTCTAGAACATAGAAAACTATTGAAGTATATAAGACGATCTACTACAGCTATATTTTCTTAACACATGCAGTTAACTCTTGTCCTTTATTTTTAAATTCAATTTGACCATGCATTAAAGTAGAACTACATTGATTCTACATCCAACTGCATGCACCAAAAGGGTCTGAAAACTTTTATTTGGCTGCTAAGCTAAAGCCTAATATGTAAGATAGATAAAATGTGCAGTGTCTCCAACTGGGAAAGAAGTAGAAGTCTTCCCTCCCCTCCTTGGCTAAGGACACGGTTACTCAGGATCATACTAGCATACTGGATATTGGTTGTAGGGGATAGGGAGTTCTCTTTGGATCTGGCAATGCTGAGTTTCTGGATTAGGTGCTGGTTATGTAGGTGTGTTCAATTTGATGAAATTCACCAAGATGCGCACTTTAAAGATATACTAAGTGAAATAAGTCCTTCACAAAAGGACAAAACTGTATGATCCCACTTAGGTGAAGTAACCTAGGGTAGTCAAATTCATGGACACAGAAGGTAGAACAGTGGTTGCCTGGGAATTGCAATGATGGAGAATTAGTGTTTAAGAGAAATGGAGATCCAGATAGGAGGATGGAAAGTTTCTGAGGTGAATTGATGGTGATAGTTGTGCAACAGTGTGAATGCTCTTAGTGCCAGTGAACTATGCACCCATAATTGGTTAGAAGTTTTTGTTATAGATATTTAATCACAATTTTTTTAAAAAAGAAAAAAATTGAGCTGCATTTTGTGATTTGCACACTTTTCTACAGGTAAAAACCGCTTTTTTTTTTGTTGTTATTTGTTTATTTTTTTTTTAAGATGCTTAACCAAGCCGGGCGCAGTGGTGCATGCCTGTAATCCCAGCACTTTGGGAGGCTGAGACAGGAGAATCACAAGTTCAAAGCCAGCCTCAGCAACGGTGAGGTACTAAGCAACTGAGTGAGACCTGTCTCTACATAAAACACAAAAAAATAGGGCTGGGGATGTGGCTCAGTGATGGAATACCCCTGAGTTCAATCCCCAGTACCAAAAAAAAAAAAAAAACCTAACCAAATCCTAGTTTTGTCATCATTCTCTGGAAATTCTTGAAGCATGGTGTTTTTCCATTGTCTATTCTATAAAGGACCAAAAGACAATTCCTGCTATTTCATATCATCTCCAAAATCAAACAAACTGAGATTTGACAACCTCTGTGATTCTCCTCCCTGCTATTTCCTGAAATGAGTCTAAGGCTCTTCGTGCTTCTGCCTGGCTTTACCTCTTCCCAAGTGGTCTGCATAGGTAGGCGTGTCCTCCAATGATGGGGAGACTCCTAGCCCGGGCTTCCTCTGCCCTCCATGAGGGAACCCTGGGGTTAGACCTGACTGAGTGATGTCCAGGCCAAGTTTTTACAGATTCTGTAATTATCAGGAAACTTTGGCTGAATGACTTTTTTAAAACTTCCCTGGCAGCAGAAATAATCCTCCTGAAATAAATTATTCACTTTGAGCATGAAAATCAAGGGAAAATGTTAAAAGATATTTTTCTAAGATATTACTGGTGATTTATCACTCTAGCTTACTTAATAAACATTTATGAGCCACTTTTATTTGAATAGAAAAATGACTTGCTTTTGAACAATGTGAGTTTTGGTGATTTCATAATTATTACTATTCTTTATAATAATGGTTTTTATTAAAAAGAATTATTATAGAGAATAAATTAGAGAAAACAGATTTGGTACAATTATGTTCTGAAATGGCACTATTTAAACATGTTGATTTGGAGAGTTGTGTATGTATGCCACTGATTCTCTTTGATGATTAAAAAACTAAAAAAATCATTATATGTTGTTTATTTTATTTTATTTTATTTTTTGGTACTGGAGATTGAACTCAGGGGCACTTGACCACTGAGCCGCATCCCCAGCCCTATTTTTTTGTGTTTTATGTAGAGACAGGTCTCACTGAGTTGCTTAGCACCTCGCTGTTGCTGAGGCTGGCTTTGAACTGGCGATTCTCCTGTCTCAGCCTCCCTAAGTGCTGGGATTACAGGCTTGCGCAACCACGCCCGGCTTATATGTTGTTTAAAACCCTACTTACTTAAATATAGATTTGATCATTTCTTAACTGTATAACTATATATGTATAAATATATATGTGTGTGTATATATATATGCACATATATATCTCCAGTAAATTAAAAATTTAGGCAGTTAAAAGATGAACTCCCTGTATTTTGCAAAATAAATTTTTGGCTAGTTTGTATCTTAAACTTAAAATTTATGATATTTAAAAAAATATTTGTTAGCAGGGTGTGGTGGCACATGCCTGTAATCCCAGCACTTTGGGAGGCTGAGACAGGAGAATTGCAAGTTCAAAGCCAGCCTCAGCAAGGGCGAGGTGCTAAGCAACTCAGTGAGACCCTGTCTCTACATAAAACACAAAATAGGGCTGGGGATGTGGCTCAGTGGTTGAGTGCCCCTGAGTTCAATCCCAATACCCCCAACCCCCCAAAAATGTTAAAATAGTAGCATGACCTAATAGAACAAAAAGTGGGCCCAAATCTGTAACATGTTGGATTAGGCCCAGACTACCTTAACAAGACTCCTATAGTGCAAGAAATAAAATCAAGAATCAATAAATGGGATAGATGCAGACCAAAAAGCTTCTTCTCAGCAAAAGAAACAATCAATGAGGTGAAGAGAGAGTCTACATTTTGGGAGCATATTTTTACTACACACATCAGATACAACACTAATCTCCAGGATATATAAAGAACTCAAGAAACTTAACAACAAAAAAACAAATAATCCAATCAATAAATGGGCTAAGGAACTGAACAGACAACTCTCAGAAGATGATATACAATTGATCAACAAATATATGAAAAAACGTCCAATGTCTCTAGCAATTAGAGAAATGCAAATCAAAACTACTCTAAGATTTCATCGTACTCCATCAGGATGGTAATTATCAAGAATATAAGCAACAATAAGTGTTGGTGAGGATGTGGGGAAAAGGCACACTCTTACATTGTTGGTGGGACTGCAAATTGGTGCAACCAATTTGGAAAACAGTATGGAGATTTCTTAGAAAACTTGGAATGGAACCACCATTTGACCCAGCTATCCCACTCCTTGGTTTATACCCAAAGGACTTAAAATCAGCATGCTATAGTGACACAGCCACTTCAATGTTTATGGCAGCTCAATTTATAGTAGCTAAACTGTGAAAGCAACCTAGATACCCCTCAATCGATGAATGGATAAAGAAACACAACCTGTAATCCCAGCACTTTGTGAGGCTGAGACAGGAGAATCGCGAGTTCAAAGCCAGCCTCATCAACGGCCAGGCACTGAGCAACTTAATGAGACCCTGTCTCTACATAAAACACAAAATAGGGCTGGAGATGTGGCTCAGTGGTCGAGTACTCCTGAGTTCAATCCCTGGTACCAAAAAAAAAAAAAAAAAAAGAACAAACAAACTGTGGAATATATACACAATGGAATATTACTCAGCATTAAAAGAGAATAAAATCATGGCATTTGCAGGTGAATGGATGGAGCTGGAGAATATCATGCTAAATGAAGTAAGCCAATCCCCAAAATACAGAGGCCAAATGTTTTCTCTGATTAGTGATGCTGATCCATAATGGGGATGGAGGAGAGCATGGGAGAAATAAAGGAACTTTGGATAGGGAATAGGGGAGAAAGGGAAAGGGAGGGGCACGTGGGGAGGAAAGATAGTGGAATGAGATGAACATCATTACCCTTGGTACATATATGAAGATACAAATGGTGTGCCTCTACCTTGTGTATAACCAGAACAATGAAAAATTGTGCTCCATATGTATACTACGAATTGATATGTATTCTGCTGTTTTAATAAAATAAAAAATAGTAGCATGTATGTTTTCTAGTTTTTATATTTAAATGAATCTGTAGGCTATTTCTGTGTTCACTTATGTATCCTCAAAACTATTCAGATTTATAAGTTTCTACTAAAACTACATTTTTATATGACATGTAAAGTTACTCTTGTCCTTTATTTTTAACTTCAATTTGACCATCATTGAGATCTATATCAATTCTGCATCAAATTTAATGCATCTAAATGATCTCTAGAAATGTTCAAAATTTATTCAAATAACTTTTAGGCTTCATCAAAGACTAATTTATTTCCCCCCTCACTTTATTGGTTGTATTACTAATAAAACAATAATAGTCCTATTTAACCTTTATTAAGCATCTCTTACTTTCCAAGCACTTGGAAAAGTGCTTTCCATGTTTAATTCCATTTCATCCTCCAGAACCTCTGCAGGGTAATACTATTGTTTATTCTCAATTTACAGATAAGGGAATTGAAGCACAGAAAAATTAGATAACACAGGGCTATATGACAGAGTTAAAATGCTAAACAGATCTAACCCAGGTCTGTCTTTAATTTCATACCCACCTGAGAGGCGGATACCCCCAGCAGGTGCTGGAATACCAGCAGTGCCTGCAAAGGAGGACATTTTCATCCTTAGCCAATTTTGAACTTGTTCCCACTTGGTGCGCCAATTCCACATCTGCCCAGCTGTACGTCCACTGTCATCTTGTTACAAACACTATGAAACTGCTGAACAAACATAGGCCTGGAAACAGGGGTCAGAACCTGTCTCCGTGCCTAATATCTCTTAGTTTGAGGTGCTTTGAATCAGCAAAGTTCCAACAGCTACACAAGGTAGCCCTGAGCTCCACCCAGAGAGATGAGAAAGAGTTCAGGCCAAGAAAATGTGGCCTACCCTGGAGCTGGCACAATTTTCAATGAAAAATCACTTTGGGGCTGAATTCTTAGCTTCCATCATTTCAGTAAAGTAGACTTTTACAGAGTATCTTCATACTCCCTGACTTATTTTGCAGAACGCTCCATGGGAGAGCTGAAAATACTTTAATTAAATTCTTTAATTAAACTCTCAAACCTCCTTGGCTTTGGAGACTTGCTGGAGAGAGGTATCCAAAGACTCTGATATTTATTCTTAGAGCCTAAACTAACATAACCACCTCTGTAGAAGTTTCTGGAATACAGCTAGCTAGGATGTATGTGAGGTAATGCTTGTCTCCCAGGTTTCTTGTGAGGAATAAATGAAAAGTTGAGCGCAGAGCTATGGTTGACTGTGAGATTCACATCTATCACAACACATTTTAAAAAAGCATTTTGTGTAAATTGAGAATACAACATTGATATATATTCCTCAAAGTTCTTAATATTGTTCTCTTCATGTGAGAGTTTTTAAAGGTATAATTCTGTGTTACAAATAACAAAACAACCCCAGCAACTCATTTTTCTATCCAAAACTTGCAGAACTTAACAGTTATAAGGTTACATCTTAAAAATAATGAGTTCTGATTTCAGGCCCATCTGAATAAGCATAAATCTTAAATACTACCAATTATTATAAAATATGTTCTATACTGATATTTCTAGTACACCTCTGGTAAAAAAGCAAAGTAATCTAACCATATTTGATAAACTATACTATACATAGACATTCTCCAAAGTCCTGGTATTTTACTCATAGGTGTTTACCTAACAGACATTTGAGAATGTGCCCCCAGCAAGAATTTTCATGGTGGCATTGTTTGTCATAGCCAAATACTGGAAACAGTCCACATTTTTATTGACAGGATAATGGATCGAGAAATAAATTCACAGTATCCATACTATTGAGTACTATACATGAGTGAAACTGGTGAAAGTTAATATACTCATGTTCCATGTTTTTACTTGGATGATTCTACTCTTAGATACACACCCCAAAGTATCAAAACCTGTATTCACACAAACTCATACAGAATTGCTGATAAAAGTATTATTCATAATGGTCCCAAAGTGGGAACAATATAAATATCCATCAATAGATGAATAAATAAATAAAAATAAGTGATAAATAAAATGTGACACTTCCATACTAGGGAGTATTATCTGGCAATAAAAAGGAATGAAGTACCAATACATGCTACAACATGTATCAGTTATAAAAAAAATACTATGTTAAGCGAAAGAAGCCAGACAGACTCCAAAGGGTGTGTATATATTGTAGGTCTGTCTATATGCATATCATATGATCCATTTATATGAAATGACCAGACTGTGACATTCTCTAGAGACAGAAAGCATGCTAGTGGTTGCTTGGGTCTGGGAGTGGGAATTGGAAGGAGTGACTGTTAATTGATGCAAGTGAGTTTTTATGGCAGAGGCAGTGGGTGGTGTTAATGAAACTTTTCTAAAATTATGATGGTTCTGCAACTCTGTGAATATATTAAAAATCTTGAATTGTATACATTAATAAATGAATAGTATGGCATGTGAACTATATCCCAATAAAACTTACCTAACAGATTTGTACATTATAATATGATTTATATTTAAAAATTTACACATGCAAAATAATGTTATCTATTACATATGAAGACACATGTTTGGAAATGTGGAAAAGAGTGCTATCTAAAATATTTAAAGTCTGGTTCTGGACTGGACCTATGGCTAAATGGTAGAGCACTGGCCTGGCATGCAGAAGGCCCTGGGTTCCATCTCCATACCACCCCCCCCACACACACACACACACATAGTGTTATTTCAACATGCTGGTAGAGAAAAGATAAATGCCAAAATTTCCACGGCGATCACTTCTGTGCAGGGGGAAAGAGGCCCAAAAGACCTCACTGTTTTTTCGGTTTTTTTCAAAATAAAAAGAGCCATCACAAAGCCTTCAGATTTAATAAAAGGTTGGTGAATACATGGACGTTTGTTGTATTTTTCTGTATACTTGATTTTTAAATTCTATATTTCTAGGCCCCAGCCTCATGAAAGTCTATGATGGCAAAGGTCTCTAAGCAGGAATGTTTGCTTCAGAGAGCTAGTTATTTAACATTTGCCAATACACTACCACCTGGAGGCTAAAATAATCTGCTTGCTTGAGTGTAAGGGGGTAAATCTATTTGGGCATATTCAAGATCCATCAAGGGCCACATTAATTTTTATTTATTTATTTTTATGGTGCTAGAGATTGAACCCAGGCCCTGCAGCAATGAGCTACTACTCATTACTACATTATAATATGATTTATATTTAAAAATTAAGTATAATTTAATTTTTATAAAATTACCACTAAGCTCTACCACTGAGCTCCCCCTCAGCCCCATTTATTTATTTTTATTTATTTTTAATTGGTTCTTAGTTATGCATGACAGTAGAATCCATTTTGATAAAAATTATACAAGAATAAAATATATCTTATTCAGCCCTATTTATTTTTTTTGAGATGAGGTCTCACACGTTGTCCAGGCTGATCTCGAACTCCTAGACTCAAACCATCCTTCTGCCTCTGCCTCCTTAGTAGCTAGGCTTGTGCCATCGCACCCAAAGGCCACTTTATTTGAAGGAATTGTCATTTAGCTGTATTGAAAATTGGGTTTGCACTGTACTAGCAGGAATTCCGAGGAAGCACAAAGAAGTGATTTCAGCTGGAGCACCCTGACTTCCCCCTGAAGTCAGCCTGTCTTAATCATCCCTTAGCACCACTGCACAAGTCCCCTCTCAGGTAAACAGTGGCCTGCCAAAACTTCCTAACCTGAAAGCAGAAGGTTTAAGAGCATTCTGGTAACTTCAGGATTAAACTCTTAACTTCTGCATGCAAGTTGCTAAAAAAAGTTTTAAACTTTTTGGCATAGGCACATAGTTTAAAATATTCAGTTATATTTGAAATATATTTGAAATATTCATACCCTAATTAAAATATTCCAGTGCCAAGAACATCAAATAAACCCATTTTTAAAAAAGAACCTTATCCTCAATCTCTCATCTTTTTTGACACATTGGTAGTACCGTGATTTAAAGGCCTCTTAATTTTTTTTTTTTTGGTAGTTTAATCCAATGGCTGTGTTTGAGACTACCATAAATTTAAATCAAATTCAGCTGTGGGTATATCTTGGCAGTTGCATAGCAAGGTCAAGGCCCTGGGTTCCACCCCTCAGTACTGTAGTAGTAGCAGTAGTAGAAAGAAGAAGAAGGAGAAGGAGCCTGTTTAAAATAATTAGAGATCAACAGCAAGATTTCCCCATCATTCACCTAGATTTTCCTCTCTATTGCAGTCTCCTTGCTTTCCTTGTACGAAAGAGCCAGAGATTCAAAAATGAGAAAGAAAATAAGACCATAGACCCACAGGATTAGAAGTTGTGTGAAGGATTAGAAGTTGTGTGATGCTAACACGATTTTAAAAATCTTTTTGCTCTTCCTTCTACAAGCAGCTCCGGGCATCCCATTACATAAACTGCTTTGAGAGTTAATGCCTTTTTCTCCATGTGACTCATGATTGTGCCGGTCCTTCCAGAAGGGATAAAAATATAATGGATGACAGCATTGCAGTGTCTGCAATTCCCAAGGAAGAAGTGGCTCTAGACATTTATACACCGAGCCTGGCGGCCGAGTGCGGCTGAGTGTGTCCGAAAGCAGTTGGAAGCCGGACAGTTTGTGCCGCAAGGCAAGGACAGGAAGCATTGC
The DNA here is from genome assembly GCA_004024805.1 of Geosciurus inauris. NCBI lineage: Eukaryota > Metazoa > Chordata > Mammalia > Rodentia > Sciuridae > Geosciurus > Geosciurus inauris. The sequence continues at coordinate 108,860 of PVHX01002293.1, forward strand.
GCGTTTCTGCAGCCGTGGTTGGCTTGAGATAATACCATTGTATACCCAGCCCAGCGACCGCTCCCATTGCTGAGATCCGGGGCCTGGCGTCTGGCTCCTTGGCTGCGGGCCAGGCTGAGGTCCTGCCGTCTGAAGGCAGGGTGTGCGTCCCCTCCCAGGCGGTCCACACACACAGTGCCGGCCACACCTCACCTTCCAGAGGAAATCTGGCCAGAAAGCCAGACTTCGTGACTTCTCCTTTATGAGCTTTACCCACCCCCCAGCCCTTTCCCGGTTTTTTTTTGTTTTGTTTTGTTTTGTTTTCCGCTTGGGTGCAGTGGGGGCATTCACGCTGCGCTCAGATGGGGATTTAAAGCCCTAGGCAGCAAAGGAGCTGATGACAGGGTTATTGGAAAGATATGGTATCTCGCTGTGCCCTGCTGCCTCCAAGGCAGCGCCCGGCTCTCGCTCCTCAAAGGGGCCCCGGGCTCTCATCACTTCTACAAACGCCCACCTCCTGGAGCCTTCCAGGCAAGAGCACTCACCAAGGACTATTTTAGACGAATTTAGCAGCAATATTGTTTGATTTTAACTAGACATTGTTCTAAATACACAAAAGAGTTCAAGGATGTGGCTGTTGGGTTTTGTTCTTCTTCTCCCGCCCCCTTCCCTCCTCTCCAAGCTGTCAGATTACTCTGGGAAAATGAGATGAACCGGTTTGGGGAAATTTTCACATTAAAACACTCTAAAATATATCTTTTTAAAGATTTCCTTTCTAGTCATTATAACTCAAATCTACAGAAGTCAGGAAATGCCAAATTTATGGTGACACTTTTCCTTTTTTTCACTTCACCAGGTAACAAACAATGCAAAAATTCTGTTGCTTTGCAAGCATTCCCAGTATGACAGTGGGTGCCAGCCTCTTCCCTTGAGAAGATGTTTCAGGGTGACAAAGACTGGCTCTTTTAAGAAGCAAATATAATCTCTCAGGCCAATATTTTTCTAAACGATTTCTTAATATAAAAGGTGGGGTTTTTTTATTTGTTCTTTTTAGATATCTACAAGAGTGTATTTTGACATATTATACATACATGGAATATAACTTATTCTAATTAGGATTCCATTCTTGTGGTTGTACATGATGTGGAGTTCACTGGTGGTGTATTCACATAGGAACATAGGACAGTTATGTCCAATACAGAAGGTGGTTTCCTGACTTAGTTTTTACAAATGGAAAAAAAATTAAGACAGAAGTAAATGAAAATTATTTGATGGGTTTAAGATTTAATTTTATTGTGTATAAAAGGGAGGAAGAGGATGATAGAAGCTATCCTCTATCATTGGAGGTGAAGTGAAATAATGATTGCTCTCATAAGAGAATGTTTCCAGAAATTCTTCTACAAATAGTGAAAATGATCACCTGTATAATAATATTCATGGTGTTAAAGAAAATGAAGTAGTTGGCATGAACTTCGGAAAAGCATATTTCAACATACTTTAGATATAGGCAGAAAGAACCACTGAAAAGAAAATCTCAGGGATCAAGTCTGACAAGGAAAATGGAATGTAACTTTTCTTTTCTTCCTTTTTTTTTTTTCAGGGCTGAGAATGGAAACCGGAGAATTGCACATGCTAAGCAAGCCCTCCTCATCCCTAGTACATTGAGTTGTACTCCCTGTCCCTTTGGTACTGGGAACTCTACTACTGAGCTACATTACCAGTCCTTTTAAAAAAAAATTTTTTATTTTATTTTACATTTTTGAATCAAGATCTAAGTTGCCAAGGCTGGCCTCAAACTTAGGATCCTCTTGCCTCAGCCTCCGGAGTCACTGGGATTTCAGGCATGCACCACATTGCCCAGCCTGGAATGTACTTTTTTTTTAAACCTAATAATTTTTTTTTATTAGACCATTATACCTATACATAGTATTTGGGTTCCTTTTGACATAATTATACATACAAGGAATTTTATTTCAATCCTCATTCTTCCTCCCTTTTCCTCCCTCCTCCCTCCCCTTTTCTCTCCTGGAATGTACTTTTAATAGACATTTCTAAGGTCACAGAAATTATATGAATAGAGAAAGACAGTGATATAAGCAACATATCAACCTACTGTCCAGGGTCTGAAAAACCCATCGAGCTCCAGATAAAAAAGGAAAACATGTGGTTTCCAAGTCATAATCAAATAACCAAACCACAAAAACAGATGGGCCTTTTAGGAGATCAGAGGAGTAGCAGAAAAAAAGACCTGGAAATTGTAGAATACCAGACAACACTAGCCGAGAGAGAGGGCAGTGTGTGGCAGGAACAAGACTGGCTCCTGTTCCTCTCCCCCAACTTGGTAAAAGCATGACCTGTGAGTTGAGAGGAGTGTGAATGTTCTCAACACAAAGAAATGACAAATGTCTGAGATGATGGATATGCCAGTTACCCTGGTCAGATCATTACACACTGTATACATGTATTGAAATGTCACACTGTACCTCATAAATATGCACAATCACTGTGTCAATTAAAAATAAAAAATATATTTTAAAAAACATGAGTTGAGATTATTTAACTCAAGGCCTGGAACCAGGAAGAAGGGAAGTCAAGCCTCAGCAACTTGGAGAATGTGGACCCCACATGCTCCCAGCACAGTCAGATGACCCAGGGAAATTGTCACTTTTTTAAAATGATAAGAACGTCTTAGAGGACTGAAAAAGACAAATACATTGTCTCTCCAGTTAAAATGAAAAGTGGAAAAAAAGAAGACAGTTCTGGATGTTAAATAGAGAGATCAGCTTAATTTTCATATCTGTAAGGATATAATATTTAAAAGTCATCTACCAATATGCAGCCAAGAAGACTGTGGGAAGAGGAAACCATTCCAGACCAATTTCATTTCCGTCTATGATAGACGGTGAGACCGAGTAATAAAAGCAAAACAATAGATGTGAAATCTACTCCCAGGGCTGGGGCTAGGGAAGCTGGGAGCCCAGGCTGGCCTTCCTGGATGGCTTTCTCAGGCTGACCCTTCTCCCTGCCCACCTGCCGGTGGGAGCTGCTTCACTTCCAAGCTCACTGGTCTGGTGCTGTTTGCTTTTAGATTTTTTTCTAGAGCCATGTGTGTCGTTGCTTCCTGGCTTTATGTGGCAGTAAAGATTCTGTAGGGATATGTGCGTAGGATTTGGGGTCAGAACAATAAAGACTGCCTGGTTGTCATTCACTATGGTGTGGATTCACGTGAGTCCTGGTCCTTTCTGGTTTTGATAGCTTCTCCAGTCAAATGAGGATCACAATACCCGGCTCTCGTAATAACTGTGGGAACTGAAAACCGACAGTTGCCATGGTGTGTGGGTCAGCCCAGGTTTCATTGATTGCTAACTTAGGACTGTACATCTTCTCCAGCTCTGGGCTTCATCGGGGTCCTAGACTTTTTCCGAGAGGTATGTTTTTAGGCTTCCAAAAGTGATCTAAATTATTTGATGTGTTAGGTTTTTTATTCTGTCCATGTGCCCCTGCCATCCCCATGGTATAAGTTGGAACATGTAAGTGGGCTCCAGCCCAGGGGCGCTAGTAGGTCAAGGAAAGGAAGTATATCCATCTCTCAGTGAGCCACCCACCTCAAGAGACTCTCTTCCCTCTCCCTCTACATTCTTCTTCTCTTTTTGCCTTGTTTTCTCATTCCTAGGCCTTGATGTTAACAATAAGGAAATTCCTGGAGGCCATAAACTTATCGTTGCTATCATCCTTCCTTTCCAGCCTGATATCCTGGGGGACCAGCTGTCAACAGCATTTCAACTGTTGGAATAAACCTGGAGTCCCAAAAAGCTAGCCCTCTCCCCGTCTTTGCTATTGGCTGTGCCTCATATCTGACCCCAGGTTGACTTGGCCACACGTCACCGTTTGCCTGTTTAATAGTGATGTACCTGGATGTGCGCAGAGCTGGTAAATATTTGCCTGTGCAGGAGGGAGGAGACGGTGGTGCTGCACAGTGTGGGTGATGAGGCAGTTCATCTCTCTGTGTCAATAGTGCAAAATAAACAGTGGCAATGTGCAAAGAGGACAGACTGTCCATTAGGTTCAGAGAAGGGGGCTGCCAATGACCATGACCGCCAGTCTCCATCTCGTGCCTTCTGGAGTGACCAGCTCATAGCAGGCTGCTTTCTGTCCTGGGTGTCAGCTCTTGACTTCATTATACTGCCATCTCCCTTCTGGAGGACCTGCAGGGGCCTTTCAGGTTTTTTCCAAAAGGGGTTTAAGATTACATATCCATTGTTTTCTCATTATTCTCGGTCTGCTTTTTACATCCAAACTATAACACTTTTACAAAGAGAAAAGAAAAGAGATGCAAAAGAGATGTTCGGATGAATAGATAAAAAAGCAGATGTGCTCAGGAAGAAGCAGGACTAGGCTGCTGGAAAATGCCAGAAGTGTCCAATACAGAGGTTAGGAAACTGCCCATGTACAAATTGTACATCTGAGACAGGTGGAGATAACTTTACTACTGAAGAAAAAGAAAACCAGTATAATTTCCAATAAACCAGTATGGTTTCATGGATTAACTATCTAGATTTCTGTTCCACTGTCCCTTGCAGTTTGAGTAAATAGCATCTCAAAATATGAATGGAATGACACAGTGAACTCTCCGCACATTTGACTGAATCACTCATTTCTCTCAGGCATATGAAGATTTATAGGATACCATAATATTAATTTGTAATAAAAATGACTTCTGATGAAAAAGAAAATACAAGTAAGCATTACTAGGTGCTACTAATTGAAATGCAAAAATAAAATGAAATAAATAACAATGCTTTGTCCCAACCAAAATGTGCATTATAATATAGATGTGCTTGTTTCAAAATTAACAATATGTAAAGGTGATGTCTTTTAATTATAGCAGCAGGAAGGAGGCAAGGAAAGGTGAGGATAAAATAATATTCAGATGCCAAGTATTGGATCTATTCCAATGAAAAAGCTCATAAGCTCACTGACTGATTTTAATTATTATTTATATAGCAATCTCACTAGCACACTTGTGTTACTTGTCTTTGACCTGACATGTCTTCGAGGAAGGTAATATAGAATGGAGGAAGCCTCCAGAATAGCGATTGGGCCTTGGGCGGCTTGATGAGACAACCTGCCTTAGAATACTAGCTCTGCTACTTTGCCACTTACTAGCTGTGTGACTTTGGGCAAGTTACTTGATTTCTCTGTGTATATTCAGATGAAATGACTAATGGCATTTCCTTCACAAGCTAGTCATGAGAATTAAGCATTCTCAATCGTCCAATCATTTAACACAGTCTTTTTACATAGAAGACAGAAAAGTTGAATAATAACATCACATTATTAAATGAAAATATTCAAATGAAAACCATTTATAACATGCACAATTCTGTTTGCAGATCAGCTATGTTTATAATCATTATTAATAACATTTATTGAATGCATGTCACATGTGAGGCAAATTCCAAGGTTCAAAAGAACAAAGAAGTCAAGAGAAAATTTACATTAAAAATATAAATAAATACACACAGCATAGTGGTTCCTCGAAACAATTAAACAAAATTAGCACATCACCCAGCAATTCTATTTCTGAGTATGTACATAAAAAAGAATGAAATTGGCTGGGTGCTGTGACACACACCTGTAATCCCAGCAACTTGGGAGGTTAAAGCAGGAGGATCATAAGTTCAAGTCAGACTCAGCAACTTAGTGAGACCCTGTCTCATAATAAATAATAAAAAGAGCTGGGAGTGTAGTTCAGTGATAGAGCACTCAGGCAGGACTTAATCCTCAGTACCAAAAAAAAAAAAAAAATCAAATGAAATCAAGGACTCAAAGAGATATTTGCACATTCATGCTCATAGCAGCATAATTCATAACAGCCAACAGCAGGGAATCAACTCAAAGTATCCAATGGTGAGCAACCCAAGGCTCTCCTTTTACTTAGAGTATGTTCAGGGTTCTCCTTGTTACAGCATATGTCAGAATTTCCTCCTTTTTTAGGGCAATATAGGATTCTATTGTATGGCTGTACCACATTTGATTTAGAATAAATCAAATTTTTAAACAAAAGTGGTACATGCCTGTGATCCTAGCAGCTAGGGAGGCTGAGGCAGGAGGATTGCAATTGAGGTCAGCCTCAGTAACTTAGGCCTTAAGCAACTTAGCAAGACCCTGCTTCAAAATAAAAAATAAAAATAGAAAGGGCTGGGGACTTAGCTCAGTGGTAAAGCACCCATGGGTTCAATTTCTGGTACCAAAAACATACCAGCAAAAATAGCACTCGTTACTTATCTATTATTAATTCACTGAATCCATAACACTGCCCCATGAAGTTATTATTCACATTTTGCAGCCAAAGAAAACAAGACCCAGAAAAGTTAAGAAGCCTGCCAAAGATATAAACCTTACAAATAGTGTACATGGGACTTACATGCAGGATGTGTCCTGGAACCTACACTTTTGTTTTTGTTTTCAGTGCTGAGGATAGAACTCAGGGCCTCACTTAGGCTAGGCAGATGCTCTACCACTGAACCATATCCCACAGAACCCACACTTTTAATACCAGTCCTATGTTCTTTCTCTGAAAGCCCTATTCACCCTGCTGCACAAAGCTGTCCCCAGGTTCCACACAGCAAGAACAGCACCCAAGCTAAGCCTCCTGGGTCTCGACTCCCTTGGCTTACACCTCTGCACCATTCTGACTGCCCTGCTCCCTAGCCCCAGACACTCCAGCTCACCCTGCCCTTCCCCAGGGAGAGCCTTGTTATCCAGTCAAGGGCAGCACTTCCAAGAGACCTTCCTGGCTGCGGCATCTTGCCTTCTCTTCATTTTTGCACAGCACACATCACGTTCTGCACAGCAAATGCACTACGTTGTTAATCTTGCAGATAAGCACTTGTCTGTCCCTTTTCCCCAGTTATGTCCTCAATACTAAAGAAGCTTCTGGCTCCTAGCGGGGATTGGTAATTATCAATTAAAAGAATGTTCGAAAAAGACAGTTGTTGAGGGCTGGGGAAGTAGCTCAGTGGTAGAATGACTGCCTAACATGTGCAAAGCCCTGGCTTTGATGCCCAGCACAGCACAAAAAAAATAAAGTTCTCACTTCTGCAACATTGGATGATTCATCTACCCTATGCCTGGCTTATCTAATTTGTTATTTAAATTATGACACCTTTTAAAACAATAAGACTAGCTTCATTTTAAGGTTATCTCCTTTAGCATTATTTTAAGTGGTATTTTGATGATCAATTTGAGTATTATATGAAGAGTAAATTTTTAACCATGATCTCATTTCCTATTTTCTGATATGAGTTCCTCCAGTGGAATAAACTTTATATAACTTAAATGAAGCATAGAATGCATGATTTCCTGTTTCTGTGTCTCAAAATGAAATATTTTAAATCAGAACTGATTTCATGGTTGGTTACAGCTCATTCCTCCTAATAACCTCTTAGAAATGGAAGTAACCTTCCCCTTTTAAGCGTTATAACTTGCCATGCAATCTACTTGTCTCGTTTTATTGTGACCTCAGTAGAGGACATTGATCCTAGGTCTTGAATCCCTCTTACAAACTCACTACCAATGCATCATGCAGCTCATTCTAACATTGTACTAATCTATTTAATTTGTTTCTTTAAAAATATTTGTTGAACATCTTCAGTGTACTTGAGCCCTGTTCTTGATGGGGGATGGACAAAATACAGTCCCTGCCTTTAAAGAATTTGTCCTCTCGTAGAGTGCCATTCATTTTATGAGATGATAGAAATATTCTGGAATCTGTGCTGGTGATACAACCGCAGTAGCCACATTTTAAGTCTTTGACCACCATGTGTGATTATGGTATTGGACTGTACAGTATCCTATGGTCTAGAAGACAGATTTAGACAGGAACTCAAATGGGATCAAAATGTTGCAGTCACTGTTTCTGGAGATTACCATGGGAGAGACAAGAAGGAAACCATGGCCACATGTATCCGAGTGGTAAGTCAGGAATGGCTTCCTTGATGATGTATTGGAAGGTTGAGGAGGTGTTGGGGGAATTTGTTAGTCTATTTGCCATTGCTAATAATACCACAGACCCAGTAAGTTGTAAAGAAAAGAAGGGTACTGGAGATTGAACCTAGGGGCACTTAACCACAGAGCCACATCCCCAAACCCGTTTTTGCCTATTTTTCATTTTTGAGACAGAGTCTTGCAAAGTTACTCAGGGCCCTACTAAATTTCTAAGGCTGGCTTTGAACTTGCAATTCTCCTGTCTCAGCCTCCCAAGCCGCTAAGAAAAGAGGATTAATTTGACTCACACTTCAAGGACAAGTAGCCACATCTGGATATAGCCTTCTTGCTGGCAGAGTCCCAAGGCATCACATGGTAAAAGATAGTGCACAAGAGGCCCAGCCAAACCAGTATTTATAGCAAACCCACTCTTGAGATAACCATAAATCCATTAATTGAGTGAATGCATTAATTCATTCATGAGGGCAAAGCCCTAGTCACCTCTTGAAGGTTCCATCTTTTAGTATCTCATAAGGAGAATTAAATTTTGACATGAATTTTGAAGGGCACAAACCATAGCAGGGATGTGCATAAAAACCTGTTGGGGGAGAGGCAGGAGGAAGGGGAAGGAAAGAGAACTTGAGCAGAGGTAATGAATTTGCAGAGGCTGGTGCAGAGGGTCTGCAAGGCCAGATGACACACAAGGCTGAAGAATGTGCAGTGCTTGCATAATGACTGGCTTCAGCCGCTGCTGGACTTGTTAGAAAGGTCATTCTGTATTGAGTCAAGATCTGATTTTCTATAACTGGGTCCATGAGAGGCACATTTTCCCCCTTTCCTCTGAAGTTTTAAGGAAAAACAAAACATAACAAAAATTTTCTTTTCTTTTGCAAGCTAGCCTCTCAAATACAAGTAGGCACTCTACAAGACCTACAAAGAATTGGTACCAATACTCCTCAAATTATTCCATGAAATAGAAAATGAGGGAACCCTTCCAAACTCATTCTATGAGGCGAGTATCACCCTGATACCAAAACCAGACACAGACACATCAAAGAAAGAAAATTTCATACCAATATCCCTGATGAACATAGATGCAAAAATTCTGAATAAAATTTTGGCAAATCACATACAAAAACTTATTTTAAAAATAGTGCACCATGATCAAGTGGGGTTCATTCCAGGGATGCAAGGTTGGTTCAACATACGGAAATCAATTAATGAAATTCATCACATCAATAGACTTAAAGATAAGAAACATATGATTTTATTAATTGATGCAAAGGAAGCATTTGACAAAATACAGTGTCCTTTCATGTTCAAAACACTAGAAAAACTAGGGATAGTAAGAACATACCTCAACATTGTAAAAGCTGTCTATGCTAAACTCCATTCTAAATGGAGAAAAATTGAATGCATTCCCTCTAAAAACTGGAACAAGACAGGGCTGACTTTTTCACCATTTCTATTCAACATAGTCCTAGAAGGCCAATGAGATTCAAATTAAAATCCCATTGTCACTCCTTATAGAAATAAAAAAGGCTATCATGAAATTCATTTGGAAAAATAAGAGATCCAGAATAGCTAAAGCAATCCTTAGCAAGAAGAGTGAAGCAGCCAGGCGCGGTGGCACACACCTGTAATCCCAGCACTTTGGGAGGCTAAGATAGGACAATTGCGAGTTTAAAGCCAGCCTCAGCAATGGCAAGGCACTGAGCAACTCAGTGAGACCCTGTCTCTACATAAAACACAAAATAGGGCTGGGGATGTGGCTCAGTGGTCCAGTGCCCCTGAGTTCAATCCCTAGTACCAAAACAAAACAAAACAAAACAAAACAAAAAAACCCCAAAGAAGAGTGAAGCAGGAGGCACCACAATACCAGATCTTAAACTATACTACAAAGCTATAATAACAAAAATGGCATGATATTGGCACCAAAATAGACATGTAGACCAATGGTACAGAACAGAACACACAGAGACAAACCCACATAAATACAGTATCTCCTACCAGACAAAGGCACCAAAAACATACATTGGAAAAAAGATAGCCTCTTCAACAAGTGGTGCTGGGAAAACTGGAAATCCATATGCAGCAAAATGAAACTAAACCGCTATCTCTCACCATGCTCAAAATTCAACTCAAAGTGGATCAAGGACCTGGGAATTAGCCCAGAGACCCTATACCTGATAGAAGAAAAAGTAGGCCCAAACCTTCAACACATGGGATTAGGCCCCGACTTCCTTAACAAGACTCCTAAAGCGCAAGAGATAAAATCAAGAATCAATAAATGGGATGGTGTAGAGAGTGCTTCGTGGGATGTGTGTGGACCATCATACACGATAGCCATTTGATTAGGAGAATCTGGTTTCTTGAACGCTAGTCAGTATTTCTTCTGGTTGACTGCCCAGACATCCGGAGCCCTATTCAAGCTATGCCACAGAGCATCAGAGATAGGCTGGGAGATGGGCTGACCTGCTATAGCTGCACAGCCCCTCTGAGATGGGTGTGACCTGCCAAGATGCCAATCAACCTGCTGACTGCAAGACATCACAACGCAAGACTCCACCCTTGAAAAACCTTATCCCTGCCTTTGATGTACCCCTTTAAATAAACCATGGAAATATTTTGTCTTGTCTTGTCCAGCTCTTGTGTGCGCTAGGATCTATCAGGGGCTCCATCCTTTTGAAACAATAATTCTGTCTTTGTCTTTTGTTTTTTACTAGTTATTCTAGACTTTAATTTCTCAGGTGGTTTACATCCTCCTTGGCAGGAAGAAGAATCCCCCAAAGGAGATGTTGGACATTTCCCCTTGGAATGGATTCAAACTAAAAAGCTTCTTCTCAGCAAAAGAAATAATCAATGAGGTGAAGAGAGAGCTTATATTTTAGGAGCAAATTTTTGCTACACGCACGTGAGATAGAGTACTCTCTCCAGGATATATAAAGAACTCAAAAAACTTAACACCAAAACAAACAAACAAACCATAACCCAATCAATAAATGGGCTAAGGAGCTGAACAGACACTTCTCAGAAGAAGAAATACAATCAATCAACAAATGTATGAAAAAATGTTCAACATCTCTAGTAATTAGAGAAATGCAAATCAAAACTACTCTAAGATTTTATCTCCCTCCAGTCAGAATGGCAGTTATCAAGAATACAAGCAACAGTAAGTGTTGGTGAGGACGTGGGGAAAAGGGCACACATTGCTGGTGGAACTGCAAATTGGTGCAACCAATCTGGAAATCAGTATGCAGATTCCTTAGAACACTTGGAATGGAAACACCATTTGACCCAGCTATCCCACTCCTCAATCTATACCCTAAATACTTAAAAACAGCACACTACAGTGACAAGCCACTTCAATATTTATAGCAGCACAATTCACAATTAAAACTGTGGAACCAACCTAATAGATCTAATCCCCTCAATAGATGAATGGATAAAGTAACTGTGGTATATATACACAATGGAATATTACTCAGCAATGAAAGAGAATCAAATTATGGCATTTGCAGGTAAATGGATGGAGTTAGAGAATATCATGTTAAGTGAAGTAAGCCAATCCCCAAATACCAAAGGCCAAATGTTTTATTTGATTAGTGGATGCCAATCTATAATGGGGGTAGGGGTGGGGAGCATGGGAGAAATGGAGGAACTTTCCATAGGGCAAAGGGGAGGGAGGGGACGGGAGGGAGCATGGGGGTAGGAAAGATGGTGGAATGAGATGGACATCATTACCCTAAGTACATGTATGAAGACACTAATTGTGTAACTCTACTATTTTTATTTTCTGGTGTACAACCAGAGAAATGAAAAATTGTGCTCCATATGTGTACTGTGAATTGAAATGCATTCTGCTGTGTTAAAAAAAAAAGAGTGAATGGGAAACAACAACAAAAAACAAGTAGGCATTATTTCTTTCCTCCTGTCTTTCCTTCTCTGTCCTAGTTACCAGCAGCTCTTACTGTATAAAGATATCCAGACTCCTCACTTTTTAAGCATCTAATGTAAAGTCATAATGATTGACCATTTGCTTCTTAAGAATAGGAATACATGACTCTCTGTGGGTAATATGAAAGCAGGCTAGAAGAGAAGAGGGAAGGAGAGAAGGAAGAAAGAAGGAAGAGATGGAGGGAGGAAGAAAAAAGAGGAGGGAAAAGAGGAAGAAAAGAAAGGAAAAAAGAGAGGAAAAAGGGGAGAAGAGAATGTTTTTCCATAGGTAGAAAGCTAGCAAATGTAGAAGAAAACATGAGGGTTTTTTTTTAAATATATTTTTTTAGTTGTAGATGGACACAATATCTTTATTATATTTATTTTTATGTGGTGCTGAGGATCAAACCCAGTGCCTCAAGCATGCAAGGCAAGCGCTCTGCCACTGAGCCACAATCCCAGCCCCAAAACATGAGATTTTTAAAATATCATTTTGCAACTGTTATAGTAAAAATTTACTGACTATTCTTTGGGAAAGAATAGTCAGTAAATAAAAATTTCTAGTCAGGGAGTTTAATGAAGAAAAGGATAGTCTCAAAATATCTTCCAATGAAATGCTTAGCAATTAAGAAAGAAAAATAGAAGCATTTAACTAAATCCAAACTATTTGTTACTTAGTGATCAAAAGTAACATCATCAATCAGAGGTAAATGAATAGACAGTAGGTGCCTCCAAGCAGGATGTCCTTAGGTGACATGATATTACTTATACAGACATCTAGCCAAAAATACACAGCTTGAAACTAACAAAGAAAAACATCAGAGAAACCCAAACTGAAAGACACTCTATAACTGACCCATAATCTTCAAAGATACTGATGGTAAGAGACAAAAACTAAGGATCTGTTCCAAATTTTAGAAGAATCACAAGTCACAGCAACTAAACATGACAAATTATCCTGGACATGGATCCTGTTCCCAAAACAAACTGCTATAAACAACATTAATGGGATAATTGAAAAATTAGAACATGGAATACAAATTAGATAGAAGTATGGTATGAATTTAAAATTTCCTGAATTTGATGACTAATTTTTGGATATGTAAGAAAATATTCCCACTTGTAGAAAATAAAGATGGATGAGAGATAAACAACCAATTTTCAAATGTTTCAGAAAATACGTAAACATATAGATTTAGATATAAATATATAAATGTAGATAACACACACAGTGAATGACCAAGTAAATGTGCCAAAATGCTAAATACTGGTGAATTGGGGTAAAGGATTTTCAAGAGTTCCTTGTACTAAGAAATTTTCTATCAACTTGACACTATTTTGCAATAAAAAGGTTCATAAACACAAAGTTTACACTTCAAAACATACCCATGGATTCTCAAAAATAACCATGTCAAATTTTTGTATAAGAGATAACCACTGAAATGATTAAACCACCAAGAGCTAGTCAGAGCACAGGTAAACAATCACACGATACAGAAGCACACCTTTATTCTTTGAACATTCATCCAACCAATACTTGCTGTGCGCCACTGGAAATTGGGTGCTTCTAAGATGCTGGGCATATGACCATGAGCGAGAAAGGCTCTGCTCACCCAAAACTGACAGTTAGTGGGACAGACTAACACAAATCTTCAAAGCCACAGTGGGGTTCACTGAGAGTACATGTGGTGATGGGTGTTGTCCAAAATGAAGGAGAGAGAAGCCACAAGGAACTTCTGCAGTGACCAAGCCTTCAGAAAAGGCTCTGGGAAGCAGCACCATGAGACAGGTCAGAGTCTGTTGGTGAGAAGGACCAGCGTGGAGGAATCCTGGAGTGAGCACCCTACCTAGGTGTAGTAAATGCAATATGGCTAGGCAGGAACAGACTGGGGGCTGGTGGAACAGCAAAAAGTTCAATTAATTAATTAATGCATTGGTCAGTTGATGAATAAGACCTAAAGAAAATATCGAGTTAATCTCATTATTAAATAAGAGAGTAAATTGGGCTGGGGACATAGTTCAGGAGTAGAGCACGTGCACAAGGTCCTGAGTTACATCCCTAGAACCATCAAAGAGAGATGATATAGATGATAGATAGATAGATAGATAGATAGATAGATAGATAGATAGATAGATAGATAGATAGATATAGATAAATTAGTTAAGTAAACATGGCCAGGGAATAGTGGTAACTTGTCTCTGTCACCCAAGTCATTAATGGGAAAAGTAGAAGGAGCTCTAAATTCTTTTGGGAGCATGGACGTGATCTTCCTTCAGTATCTCTCAAAATGTATTTCTCTTTATTTCTTCACCTTGTTTTCCCCAAGGACATCTTCTTTGTTGGACTCAGCAGGAACCTCCCCAGACTCATCTGTAGTGAAGATCAAACAAGAATTAAACAAGCAAGGAATAAACACCGTATTGACTTAACCAAGCCACATCAGGTTAATTCTAAAGGGCACCTCTTACTGACGGGTGATATGATCTAATGTAGTGAGTTTAAATTTCACCATACGCTCATTGGACAAGCAGGGTTCACATGCTCAACGTTGTTAATTAGTGATCTAGAGCTGCCGGACAAATAGGAGGAGTCAACCTTCAGCAGGACTTACGAGCAGAATTTAAGGTACAAAGCGACCACCTCTTGATTGACACTGTCTTCAAAGGTCTCCTAATCCTCATATCTATGTGAATTGTTTTATGACACAAGTCAGGTTACCAACTGGGCTTAATGTTGATGGAAAATTCTCTAAAACAAATAGAACTTAGAGTTCTTGCTTATCACCATAAAGATTAGCATTTGCAGATAGACCCCTGAAAGCCACCCTAATTCTTTCATTATATCACTAAATTGACACTGGGGCAGTAGAAGAAAACTATCTTTGCTCCTATGTTAGGTCAGGCTAGTTTGTCACAACCTAAAATATGGATAAATGAGCTTCCATGTCATTCTTTTTTTTTTTGGTACCGGGGATTGAACTCAGGGACACTCGACCCCTGAGCCACATCCCCAGCCCTATTTTGTGTTTTATGTAGAGACAGGGTCTCACTGAGTTGCTTAGCGCCTTGCCATTGCTGAGGCTGGCTTTGAACTCGCGATTCTCCTGTCTCAGCCTCCCAAAGTGCTGGGATTACAAGCGTGAGCCACCGTGCCTGGCTCATGTCATTCTTTTTATAACAAATTTCCCCAAAAATGGATACATTGCATTAATGATTAAAATGTTCAGAAAAGTTATAAGTACCAATGGGGGGAAAAATTAAGGAAGATAGAGAAATGTGGTTTGCTTCTGAGCAAATCTGTGTGATTCTCATTTCTTATTAGGACCATGTGTTTGTCCCTAGAGTTAATCACATTTGCACCTTGACCAAAGGGTGTCTTGTATTTAATTTAGTTAGGTATGCTCAGCTGGCTATGAAATAATTTCCAATTATATTTCCTGTACACAGGGGTTTTATCTAGGGCACAAACAAGGCAGTGAACGTTTCCCTAATATACTGGGTGCAGGTATGGCTACACACAAACACACCCACTTCCTGGTTTCCATGTAGAAACTGAGGACAAGGAGAGGGAGCTTCTCTGTGATCAGGAAGTAGATGGTAGGGTTTGAGGAACTGTTTTTCCAGAACCTTCTGGAAAGGATAAGAGACTAAATTACTGCTCTGAAACTAGAGAAACCTGCCTTTCTCCCTGTTTACAGGAAAATGGATAGAGGAGAGAGAGCAGTAAACAGAGAAGGAAGCAAGGAAAGAGACAGGGGCTGCTCTTGGCCCAGATCATAAGTGCACTGTGCTCACTTACACCCAGTACTACTGTGATTACAGGAGGCATGAAAATTCACTTTTATGACTCAACTAAACTCTGGATATTTTTTTCTTCTCTGCAGTTCATTGGATATACTGCCTAGTCATATGTTCATGGCACTAAAAACTAGAGAGAACTTATGCGAGATATGCATGCAATTACCTCCCTTTATTTGATCAGTGAGAAAGAATATAAAGTACTCCCTCTTTATCTGTGAGCACGCAGGAATCTGAGCCATATCGTCCAGGCATCCTAACTGATCCCAATACACAGCTCCTGTCTTGTCTCAGGATTACAGTTTCCACTAGGGATTGTTTCCTCTGGTATCCGTTTGCATTGAGGGCTTGGGAGAAAATGAACTCCACGTTCCACTGAGTCATCCCTATGAAGTGAAGCAGTATAATTTTGTGTGCAGGAGTCCATCCACTTAATTAAAAATCCTGTCACTACCACACAGTAGCTGAGTGACGTGGGCAAGTAATTTGATTTCTCCATTCCTCGGTTTCCTCATCTACAAACTGGGTTTCTTGGGTTTGTTGAGATGAAACATGATACATAAATTCCTCAAGACAGTGATTTATGCATCATATCCATTTGTTTAAGGTTGGCCACTGCTAGTATTAGATAAATTAGATGACATCATTAAATGACAATGACCTGGATGTCATTCATTTATTCATTATGCATACAACCCATTTGTACCTCATTCATGCACTGAGGCTATAGATATGTCAGAAGCTACCTTTGTTATTGGGGACCTCAGAGTCTGCAATGGGGAATGCACAGGGAATAGGCATTAGGAAGGTTTAAACAGCATGGCTATCATGGCAGAGTTAGGGCCACGTGGCTCCAGTCGCTATGAGACCTGAAGCTTATGTAAATTTAAAAGGCTTTTCTTTTTTTAAAAAGGATCCAAAATGATCAAGTGCCACTAGATGCAGGACTTGGGTAGGATGAGTGAAGTGAGGTGTCCTAAAACTTAAGCTGCAACAGGTGCACAGCAAATCTGCCATTGGTTGGGGAAAGACAGGGACCAAGATTCCACTGCAGAAAACAGGACACTGTTTGCATGGAATCAAAAGTAAAGGCTATTGTACTACCAAGCCAGGGATTCTGATGTTCACACACCTAAAGGTAACTGGGGGCTACTCAAAGGATTTCCAGGGCAGGGGCCAGGAGAGTAAAGGAAAAGCATATTGTCAATAATTCAGGTGAGAAATGCATGCCTGATTCAAGGCAATAATCTAGGATGACAAATGAGAGATTATACATGAAATATTAACAAAGGGATGCCAGAATTTCATGATCTGATCTTGTTTTTAAAGGTTATTAAAGGTTAGCTGGGGGATGGGTTAAGCCCAGGACTTAAGGGGGATGGGTTAAGCCCAGGACTCTTGACCTCCTGAATTTCATTGGGCCATTCCATAGAGGTGGGTAAGTAATCACTTTTTTCTAACATTCTTTCTCTTAGTTTCACAAAATCCCCTTGACCCTCTCTCCTCTGATTCAACAATGAAATCAATGTCATCACCACAACTCAAGGGAAGAAAAAAAATCCCACAAGCTCTCCGTGTCCCTTTTCTCAGAGGAAATTGATTTGGGTGTTCTTTGGTCACTGCCTAAAAGCACTGAGGCTCTTGTGACTGATGAAGTCCCCGCAGTTCAGGCAACAAATGAAGGTGCCCAGGAAGCATACGCTTTTTGCCTAAAAAGGCAACCCGGCTCAACAACAAACAATCCATCTGTCCCAATGAAAAAATGCAGGAGATAAGAGTTCTGCTTCACCTACGCCCACACATGGCTCTGGGAGTAAAAGTTTTCCATCTTAAACTCCAAGGACAGGTGTAAACAGAAACTCAGTGGCTTCCCAGGAGGCTGAGTACAAAGAAAAACTAATCAGAAGCCTTTCATCTCTGACCCTTTACCTTTGCGTCTCTTCTGGGGCATGGAGGTGATGGGGCTGCTGTCCTTTGCACCCAAGGAAGTGACAGGGGGTCTGCTGATCAATAGCCCTCTTTAGTAATGTCTTCAGAGCTTAGTAGAAAGGCCAAAAAAATGAAGCAGAAATCAATACTCATGTCTGGTAAGGAGGTTATCATTATGTTAATTCCACCTATTAAAAGAGAGCAAACAACAAAGGCAAAGCGATCACCTTCCTGTTCTTCCAAGAATTTCCATGATTTCTAAGGAGACCAGGAGCTGAGAATCTCAGGTTTTAGTAAATGTCCTTTTGGAGCTGAGACACTGCATCCTCTGCTGGTTACCGGAGCAATATCATTTGATTTACTTCAGCCATCACTAGGTGGGTGATAACTTGCAGTAGAAAAACATAAGAGAGGAATTTCTGGCAACAAACCTGAGGCTTTAGGAGGGAGCAGTTCAATAGATAAATGGAGAAGTTTGGACGAAATCAACAAAGCAATTCAGAGAACGGAGGGATTGATTTATGGGGAAGATCGTGCCTTTGATGTTTAGCTTGGCTAATCAATGATTTTTTTTTTCTTGTTGGACATGGATTAGGGGACAAGAGATGAGTAAAGGATTAAGATGAGTAACTTATGAATGCCTGAAATAAATAATTTCATAGGAGAGAAAGGAATTCTTTTCACATTAGCCAACAGAGCTGAATAGATTGAAGACATTAATTCAAAGAGTGTTTGTGCCTCAACCAACCCACAGTTCTTTATTACTTCTTACATAGAATACACATTCAGTGGCTCTTTGTTAGTTTAAAATAGGAAAAATAAGATGGGTGTGGTGGTTCACACCTGTAATCCCAGCGATTTGGGAGACTGAGACAGGAGGGTCACAATAGGAGGCCAGCCTAGGCAACTTAGCAAGACTGTCTCAAAATTCAAAATAAAATAAACAAAATAAATTTAATTTCTTAACAGAGGATTTTGAAACATAAAAGCAACTGCCTTTAAAAAAACAATTAAAAGGGCTGGGATATAGCTCAGTTGATAAAGTGCTTGCCTCACATGCACAAAGCCCTGGGTTCAATCCCCAGCACCACAAAAACAAAACAAAACAAAAAACCAACCAAACAAAAACACCCACAGGGCTCAGTGGCACACACCTGGAATCCCAGCAACCCCAAAGGATAGGTAGGAAAATCACAATTTCAAAGCCAGCCACAGCAATTTAGCAAGGCCCTAAGCAACTTAGGGAGACCTTGTCACTAAATAAGAAATAAACAAGGTCTGGGGGTATGGTTCAGTGGTTAAGCACTCCGGGGGTTCTACCCCTGGTGCAAAACAAACAAACAAACAAAAAAACCCCACATCCCATGAGATATTTCAATAGTAATATTTAATATTAACATATGTTTAATAGCACATGTTACATTAGACAGAGATAAAAGAACTGAATATTTCTCTTCTATCTTTGCTATATAAAATATTTCTTATGGGAAATGTTTACAATTGTTTTAAATTTATGTTCCTGTTGATCTTAGAAATGTAATAAACTTACTAAACTTACTCTCTTCTAAGTTGTACAATCGTTAAGATTAAATTAAGATTTTTTGTGGGGGTGAGTTTTTAAAAATGTTTTTAAAAGGTTTTTATGGCTGTCTTATTTGATTTTTAAAAATTAAACAACAGGCAGAGAGGCCAGCCGTCATAAGCTGCTTTCTCAGGATGAGCATGGAGGGATGGCACTGCTCAGCAGATGTTCAAGAAGCAGCTGTCCCTGTGCACTCTAAGTGGCTTCCCATCATGCTCAGGAAAGAACCCAAGCTTCTAGCCACATCTGCTGGATCCAACAACATCCACCATGTGCCCCTGCCCACTCCCTGACTTCACCTCTGACTGCATCCCCTCCACACCTCTGCAATTCACCACACATGCACTCCATGCTCAGGCCTTTTTCTAGATCTTGGCTGTTCCCTCTACCTGGATTGCTCTTCCTGTGGTTCTGGGCAGGGCTGACATCTCTTCTTCCTTTGGGTCTTGCTCAGGTGTCACCTACTCAGAGGGGCTACCCTTGACCGAGCTATGGGAAACAACACACGCCATTTCTGTTGTGCTCTTAATTTTTTTCTTGAATTCTATTATTTATTCACTTATGCATTTATACTTTGCTTTCCCCATTAGCTAGTACACCCCATGAGAGGGGAACTGTCCTGTCCATCACAAGATTTTAGGGTTTAGCGGTGCCTGGCACAGGCTAAGCAATTGATATACATTGGAAGAAGGCAGGCAGGCCAGCAGGCTGGCAGGCAGGCAGGCAGGCAGGCAGGCAGGCAGGAAGGAAGGAAGGAAGGAAGGCAAGGAGGGAGGGAGGGAGGGAAAGAAGAGAGGGAGACAAACATTAATCCCAGTGGCCTGGGAGGCTGAGGCAGGAGGATTATAAGTTCAAGGCCAGCTTCAACAACTTAATGAGGCACTAAGCAATTTAGCAAGACTCTGTCTCTAAATAAAATATAAAAAGGACTGGGGATGTGGCTCATGTACAGTTAAGCACCCCTGGGTTCAATCTCTGGTACCAAAAAAGAAAAAGGAGAGAGGAAGAAGAGTAGTGCACTGTTCCAATACCATGGGCTCTAGAAAGAAGTGTCGATACATGCTATGAGCTCCTCAAGAATAGAGGCAATGTTTTTGTCCCAGTGTACTCCTCAGGCCTAGCACTCAATTAGACATTGAAAAATATTTAATAGAGAGCAGCACCTTAACAAATGAATTAGCATTATAATCCAGTTGAGGATGATAATAGAAAGGTAACTGTATAATAATAATAGTACACCATGGTCCTGTGGAAACTTCTTTGCAGGCACAATAGGCCTGATCCTCACAACAACCCAAGTAGGATGTTACTATACTAGCATCCTCATTTCATAGTGTGGAACTGAAGCACAATCCACGTAGAAGCAACTTGTTCAGGTCACAGGCAAGTAGGTGGCAGAGTTTGGATCTGAGGAGAGGCCATCTAACTCCAGAAAACACACTCATACTGCGTGTAATCCACACCTACAGGTGGACACCCCACTGGCACTTGGAGATGAGACTCACAGAAGTAGGCCATGAAGAATAAATCTCCACAGAGCATGAGGTGGGGAGGGTACAGGAAGGCAGAGGAGAACTCTACATCAAGTTCCAGCTTATATACTGGCATCATTCCTGCGCTTTCGGTTATGTGTGTTCCCCAAACATGGTACTCATCCATTCACCCAATGAGTGGGATGGATACAGGGAGTAGCCAAAGTAGTAAAAGATGAGGCAAGAAGGGTTGTTTGGTCCTAAGCCCTTTAGAGGCTAGGCTTTTGGATACATAGAATGATAGAGCAATTATTAGATGCCTAGGAAACTTATTCAGGGGGTGCATGGGATGGATTTGAAAAGGAAGAATCTTAAGACAACGAATAAACCAGGAAATTAAGGAACTGCTGTGTCAACAGGAGTAAGGGAGTAATGATAAAATAATAGTTAGTTAGATTAATGAGCTATTAGAAATGTCCATCAGTAGATCAGTGGGTGAACAAAATGTGCTCTATCCATACTATGGATTATTAAACAATCATAAACAGGAAGGAAATTCTGACATTTGCTACAACATAGATGAACTTTGAAGGCATTACATCAAGCGAAACATAGCTGGGTGCGGTGGCGCACACCTGTAATCCTAGCACTTTGGGAGGCTGAGACAGGAGAATCGCAAGTCCAAAGCCAGCCTCAGCAAGGGCGAGGCACTAAGCAACTCAGTGAGACCCTGTCTCTACATAAAACACAAAATAGGGCTGGGGGTGTGGCTCAGTGGTCAAGTGCCCCTGAATTCAATCCCCAGTACCAAAAAAAAAAAAAACATTAAGTGAAACAAGTCACAAAAGACAAGTACTATCTGAGTCCATATATATAAGGTGTCGAGAGTAGTTAGAGACAGAAAGTGGGGACTAGGGCTTTAGCTCTGTGGTAGAGCAGAGTGCTTGCCCAGCCCGTGTTAGGTCCTTGGTTGGATCCCTAGCACCACACACACAAGTAGAGTGGTGATTGCTAGGGGCTGGGGAGGGAGGAATGGAATGGAGAGTTGGTTTAATGGGTGCAGAATTTTAGTTTTGCAACATGCAAAGTTTGTGGCGATGCACAGTGACCACAGCACCACAGGGTGGATGTACTAAATGTCACTGGATAGTACATATATTTAAGTATGGCTAAAATGACAAAGTTTATATTATGTGCATTTTACCATGATAATAAATAAATAAATAACTATTAGATATGGGACAGAGAAAAGGGAGAGATGGAAGAGGGCTCTCTGCCTTTGGATTTGAATAAACAGAGAATGACTTAATAAAGAAATCAGGAGGCTGGCTGACATGAAGGATAGGAGATCAGGATGGGAGATGGAGGAATTTCTTGGCACATATGGATTTGGAGGTGCCTGTGAACATCCCCGCTGAATCTCCAGAAGGCATTCAGTGGCCATCACTTGCCCTTAGGTGAGAACACTTGAGAGGGAAGAGTTCATGGGGAGGTCAGGCTGAAGCCACTGAGTAATAGACTCAGCCAGAGGTACACTGAAGGCACTTCGTTCATTTATGCACTACTTACCTACTTCTAGGGGATGTAATAGGCTATTAAAAGGTCATCTGGGTTGTAAACTTCAGGGATGCATCTCTAAGGCTGCTTTGATGGAATTGATATACAGAAGAACATTCACTGGTGCCAAGTGCCAGGCACTGCCCCAAAAATGTTTTCTCTGTGGCTGATTCTCAGCTAAGATCTTTCGGCTTAAAGTACATGCACCTCCAGGCTCTGCAGATCCGGCACAGCTCAGCCCCAATCTCCCCTCCTCGTAAGCACCACAGGGCCCAGCAGGATGGTGCCTTTGACATCATCCTGAGCAATAAAAAGGGTGATAAAAAGGGTGGTTGCCTCATCCCTTCTGTGGGTCCACAGAGAGATTTCCAGATGCCTTATCTAGGCCTTGGAATCAGCAGCTTGGGCCTGACTCACCCCACGCTCGCCAGCAGATCCTGGAGGCCCACAATGTGAGGAAATAAGCAATACACAATTGGGGAGGTCTTTTGTATGGCAACCAGCTTCACTTTTCCTGGCTCTAAATAGTACCTATGCTATGGCAGCATGACGTGCAGAATCACTTCTATTTTCAGTTCTTCAATACTAACTTTCTTGTCTTATGTTAAACTGAATGTCAAGGGACTCTCCTTTTACTTCGTATTATGGCTTCATCCACAAAGTGACTAAAATATGTACCCTCTTAGAAAAACTACCTCCCTGCTTTATTGACATCCCAACTTCTTATCTTAGATTTTAAATTGTTGCAAAGGATATTATTTCCAGTGTATTGGAAATGTTTAAATATTTAAGTTTGTAAACAAAATTTTTATCTCACATTGAAATTCATCTAGTGGTATATAAGCACCTGTCATTTATTACGGACCGTATTTACTATGTAAAATACTGGAACCAGACGTTGAGCAATGATCAGAAATTGTACATCAACGCATTTTGTCCTCAAAAGCTATATTCTGGCCTGGAGGTGTAGCTCAGTGGTAGAAGAAAAACTAGCAAGCTTATGACCATGGCTTCCATCAATCCCCAGCACTGCAAAACAAAACAAAATGAAACAAAAAAACCTATATTTCATCCTATGGCCCTTTCAGAATTTTATCCTAATTTAATATATTTAAATATCTGAAAGTTTATTTTATGGTTACCCATTATATGTTCCTGAAAAAATATACAAATTTAAAACAACATTTTAAATAATTCTTGTGATCAAATGGCTCTATATGTTTAAAAAATTATTTTGGATGGAATGATCCATACAATTTTTTCTATAAAATTCTTTCAGCAGAACATATTCCCAGTTTTGTAAACACTTATTAAATATAAAGGTAAATTTTCTTGGGAAACATATCCATTCACAAGATCTATAGGTGGAGATGTCAATTTGTTTAAAGAAGACAGTGTATCACATAGTGACTTTTTTTATGCCTAGAAGATTTTTATACCTCCAAGCAAATGTGTCATATGGCAAGGCCTGTCTCTTGTCTATCACGGTCATGGTCATGTGAAACAGAGATGGGAAAGGACACTGTGCATGTCAGCTGGCCAAAGAAGCCAAATAGATAGCAAGTGTGCAAGGTGACTCCTTGGGACCCGCCATACTGAATACCTCTATATGGTCTTCATATACCTGGGGGTGGGGGAAATATGAGCCCAATTATAAAGACTACTGTCCTAGAAAATCAACTCAGTGCACTGGAAAGAAATACACTGACTCATATAGAGCACTCTCCCTACTTTCTGACTATAGACTCAGACTTTTTCAAACAAATAACAATGACTCATTGCACTACTAAGGATGTTCACCACATGAAATTCTGCAAAAACTTAAATAATGTAATTTTTTATTCAATTAATAAACATTGAGCATTTACTTTCTCAGACACTATATTACTTAAACACTGAAAATCAACTGCTGAAAAAGAAGAGCCAGGCACAGTGGCACATGCCTGTAATATCAATGACTTGGGAGACTGAGGCAGGAGTGTCTAGGTTTGAGGTCAGCCTCAGTAACTCAATGAGACCCTATCTTAAAATTCAAATAAAAAATAATGAGGATCAGGGATTTGCTGAAGGGTAAAGTGCCCTGAGGTTCAATCGCAGTACAAAAAAAAAAGGTATTGAAAGGAGGAATGTTGGGGACTGAAACAATAGAACATGAGGTGAGATAATGGGATAATGAAGGATGAGGGGCATAGGGGTTATAAGGTGGTCCCCATAATTCAGTCCAAGGCCCCTAAAGGGAAGTCAGAAAAGAAGTATCGGTGGAAGGAGATGGCGGTGAGTTTGTTCTGTAGTCTTGAGGCAGAGATGCTTGGAGGAAATACAGCTTGATATAGGTGGTTCTATGGGCCTGGCATTGAATTGGAAAATACAAAAGATTATATTTCATTTAAAAAAACTGAAATGCAAAAAAGGCTCATTGAGCATGTATTTCATTCCAGGTAGTATGTAAGTTTTGTGGACTTTAATGATAAAGAGATGATCTTTGGTATCCTGAAGCTCACAGGCTAGTGGATGAGCCAGGTAGGGAAAGAAGACAAAATAGGAGGTTTGGATTCATCTCTTAAGCCAGACCTGGGCTTGAACCAACCCAACTTCAGAGAATCAGAACACCAATAGAGCAGAGAGCATATCTAACTCAATCCTATTATTCTACTGATAAATTTTAAGGTGGTTTCTCTCAGCACAGATGTTCAGGCTCAGTTGATATCGAAGGGGCTTCTTTTTGTTTTATGTACTGCACATTCTTCAGTTCAAAACATCTCTAAGCCACAGAGAAACATTAAGGGACCTTTTACAGACTAAAAGAAAGGTCACCTCCCACCAGGAAGAGAGCTCTATTAGGGATCACTCTGCTTGCCGTCCAGCAATGCGGGCAGAACCTGGGCTATTTTTGAGGGAAGCATTCTAAAGCTGCCTTAAATATTCTCCATATCTGATCATGGGGAATCTAAGAAGAAACTAGTCTACATTTAAATGAAGACTATACTTTTCCTAAAAGGAAATTAAGAAACTTCATTTGGAACAAATCCAATTTTAAGGCAAGTGAGGATGAACAAACATCTGAAATCAAACATAAAAGATGACAAAATGCCTCAGAAATGCTCTTGCCTCCCACTTTCCCCTGCCCTGCTTTCTGATGACTCTCTTGGCGTTCCTCACCAACGCCAAGAGGGTGCGTATTGTGTTCCCCAGCTCACCTTTTTCCACAGTGACCAGCAATTCATTCTTCACTCCTTATGAGAACCTCACCTGCACACCAGCCCAAGTTTGGACAGGCCATGGGGGCATGGACAGTGGGTTTCCTAAAGGTCACGTGTGCTAAGAATTGAACCCAGGGCTTCTACATTTTGATAAGGCCAGCAGTACCATGGGTCCAATTAATACCAATACAGCCAAGAGCTTCTTTCAAAGTTCACATTTCATAGAAGCTCAGGGCACTTCCTTTACTGGCTCATACACAGGCATAAGCTTTTGTTAGGTTGCATGGGAGGATCTATCAAAATTCAGCTCAGGCAGACTATTTCCTTCTATTCTAAGCAGGATTGTCTGGCTCTAGGACACCAAGCCTGACTAGAGCTTGAACTTCCCTCATTGACAAATGGATCTCCTCCTAGCACATTGTTTTGAGTCCCTAGAGCCTATTTTAAAGCATCCTCAATGTTCTTTCATTTGCTTCTGACTTAATATTTTAAAAAAGAATGAATATGTACTCTTATTCATATTCATATGTACTGAAATAAAGTAGTTTTGTTTCCTTTTTTCTTGACTTAGTATTTTCCCCTTAGGAATCCAGATTGTAAGTCAAGGCCATACTGCTGACTGATCTCCAGTAGATGCAGGCATCATAGAGAGAGAGAAAGCAAGAGAATAGTTTCCAGAAGGATTGGCAAGTTGTAAGATGTATGGATTCTGACAAACTGTCCATTTCAGTAGAATACTCAAAGACCAAAATGGTTAAGTATGGATTTCATAAAATATTTTTCACAGAGGCTAAAGATAGAAATATGAAACTAGTTCACCTTTACTAGTGTTACTAGTTCACATGTGTTCTATTGATATTTCATATTCACATTTCACATGTATTCTCTTAATAGACAAACTACTGTTTAAAAACCCATAATTGTGTTGGAGACATAAAATGGTGTAGCCACTGCGGGAAAAAATATGGTAGCTCCTCAAAAAATCAGAATTACTGGGCTGGGGCTGGAGGTCAGTGGTAGAGTGTTTGCCTCACACATGATTCTCAGCACCACATAAAGATATAAATAAATAAAGATATTTTTTTAAAAAACTTTAAAAAGTCAGAATTACCAGATAATCCAGTAATTCCACATCTGGGTATATACCTAAAAGAAGTGGAGGCAGGGTTTCAAATAGATGCTGTGGACTTGTACTCATAGTAGCACTAGTCACAATAGCCCCAAAGGAGAAGCAACTCATGTGTTCATGAACATATGAATGGATAAGCAAAATGTAATATATATACCCCTACAAGGGAATGTTATTCAGCCTTAAAAAGAAAGGAAATTCTGACACATGCAACAACATGGAAGAACCTTGACATTATGCTAAATGAAATGAGTTAATGGCAAAAAAGAAAAATACTGTTGATTCCATTTATGTGAGGTTAACTAGAGTAGTCAAATTTATAAAGACAGAAAGTAGAACAGTGGTTTCCCCAGGCTGGAAGGAGAGAAGAATGGAGAGTTGTTGTAAGGTATATAACTTCAGTTTTTCAAGATGAAAAAGCATAGAAGTTAGGAGTTAAGTGGTGATTACCAGCCACCAGGGAAAGCAGCGGGTAGGGAGACAAGGGGAAGGCTGATCGGTGTGCACCAAGTTACAGTTGGAAAACAGCAAGAAGTTCTGCTGTGCTATTTCACAGTAGGGTGACTACAGATTATGAGAATATACCGTACATTTCAGAAGACCAGAAGAAAAAATTTAGAATGTTTTCAAGATAAGGAAAGATGTTTGAGACAGGTATGTTTAACCTGGTTTAAACATCATGCAAACTATACATGCAAACTATACATGTATTGAATCATGCATCATGCAAACTATACATGTATTGAAACATCACATTACACTGTTAACATGTACAATTTTTAAGTCTTTTTGAATCAGTTAAGATAGCTGTAAGTAAAAAGATAATATACAAAAAAGAAGATAAAATGTGTTCTAGAGATTGGCTGCACAACATTAATGTACTTACATTAAACTGCATACTTAAAATGGTCAAAGTGGGGGCTCAGGGTGTACAGCACTTTTCTAGCATGTGCAAGGTCCTCAGTTTGATCCCCACCACAATAAAAAATAAAATAAAATGAAAACAAAAACAAAGGAAAATGGTTCATGTGGTAAATATGATGTCATGATTTGTGTGTGTGCACACGTGTGCTAAGAATTGAACCCAGGGCTTCTACAGCACTCTACTGCTGAGCTACATCCCAGTCCTATAATTTCAAAAAAAACCATCATCAACTTTGAATTAAGTTATCATCCCTAGAGGAATTCTGTGTATTAAACTATCTCAGAAAGATAACAAAATAATTTTCTTTAAAAATAATTTGCTAATCAAGACTTTTCTGATTGCAGGTAACAGAAAATCCAACTGAAACTGAAGAGAAAACACAGCCTCTTGCTCATAAATTGGGACGTGAGGGAAGGGAATCTGGGAAGGAACTCCAGGTCTCAGCCTACTTTCTCCTGTGACAGCTCCAGTCTCTCAAATAGGTGCACCTTCGGGGTGGCAGGACTGCTTCCAGCAACTCTGAGATTATGACTCACAACTCCAAACCTAGCTGAAAATATGAGTGTGTCTTCTCTCAGCCACCCAGAGACAGACCCACCACTGTCTCCTGAGTTTTGATGAACCTATGATACCAATACCAAGGTACTGCAGCCAGAGTGACGCTTGCGGGCCAGGGCTGAGATGAGGATGCTGATTAATTAAAAGAAAAAGAAATAGATAATGGGCAGGGAAAGCAAATGCTTGATGCTATGGTTCCAATATAGTTTGTCACCTCTAAATCTCTTGTTGAAATTCAATCTCCTTATATTAAGCAGAGAGACCAGGTGAAATTTTTAAGAAATGATTAGGGCTCTACCCCCATAAATGGATTAATGTATTGATCCAATTAATGGATTAATGGGTAACCTCAAGAGTGGTTCTTCTAGCCGGGCAAGGTGGTGCACATCTGTAACCCCAGCACTTTGGGAGGCTGAGACAGGAGAATTGCAAGTTCAAAGCCAGCCTCAGCATCAGTGAGGTACTAAGCAACTCAGTGAGACCCTGTCTCTACATAAAACACAAAATAAGGCTGGAGATGTGGTTCAGTGGTTGAGTGCCCCTGAGTTCAATCCCTGGTACCAAAAAAAAAAAGAGTGGTTCTTCCACAAAACCCAGTTTGTCTAGGTCTCTTGTGTTCCCTGTCTCATACCTGGTGGTGCCCTGATCTGTCTTAGGACTCCGCCAGCAAGAAGACAATCACCAGATGTGTCCCCTCAACCTGGGACCATGAACCAGAATAAACTTCTTTGCAACTTTCCCAGTCTGTGATATTGTGATATTAGCAATAGAAAACTAACTAAAACACTACTATGATCATGAGCTGTAAAAGGGGCCACTCAATGTAAAACTTGGGAAAGTTATTTTGTAGGTGCTGCTTCCAAGATCTTTTTAAAAAAATTTTGCTGTGATTTCTATGTTGAAAACAAAATGTCCACAGGAACATATCCAAGGTGGTTAGTGGAGTTACAGAATCCTCCCAGGGAAGTCAGACATGGACTTTAAGTAAGGTCATAGCTAAATATTGCAGCGTTATTAATTAGATTAGAAAATAAGTCACCTACCAAAGCGAATAGTACAGGTGGGGGTGGGAGAGAGAAACAGCAGAAACCAAAGTAGGCACGCTGACATTTCCTGCGGTTCACTAACTTGACTCTGTAACCTCCATAAATTTCACTCTGAATTACTGTCACTGAAATTAATGAAATCACAGGCGGCTCAACAAAAGAAGGATCAATCTACAGTGTTACATAGGGTCAGAGAGACCTTAAGAGAGGTGTGCTTCCTGTCATTAAGAGCTGGGTGCCCAGTTTGTTTAAACTACCTTTAAAGGAATTTCATAAAAATTCTGTATCAGCTTTTAAAGCTAGAAATCCTGAATTAAAGACAAAAATAAAGTCTTAGGGTTTTACAAACCAATCCACATATACATCTATATGTGCATATACATGTATATTCATATTTTATCAAATATATTCGTACTGTATCAGAGAAAACAAGCATTCTTTGAAACATACTTCCAAAATTCAAGATGAAAAATAAACATCATAAAATGTTGTTATTATATATGTTTCTATCCTAAAGTCTATGGAAAGAGCAATTATGTGCATGAAGGTATACAAATACATAGTAGTGTTTAAGTGAATATATAGCACTCTTAAGTTTTTAAGAAAATTCCTTACAATTAGTACACTGTAACCATTTTGTACAATATTGCCTAACTTAAGATAAAGAATTTTTGAGCTGAGCACCATGGCACATACCTGTAATCTCATTTACTCAGGAGGCTGAGGCAGAAGAATCACAAATTGAAGGCCAGCCTAGGAAATGTAGCAAGAACCTGTCACAAAATAAGGAATTTTTTAAAAAGGCTGGGGATGTAGCTTAGTGATAGAGGATTCCTTGGTTCAATCCCCATTAAAGAAGGAGGAGGAAGAGAAGCAGGAGGAGAGGGAGGGTAAGGGAGGGGGAGGGGAGGGGAAAGGGGAATGAAGGGGAAGGAGAAAAGGAACTAGAATCTCATTTACTTAAATATAAAATTCATTCACATACATTATATAAAATATATTATCAAGTCTTATATTAGAGAAAAAAACCCAGCATGCTTGTCCTAAATCAAAGGATGATAATAAGAATAATGGGCTAACTTTTCACTGGGATTTGAAATTTTAAATTTTTTGCCAGGTCTACAATTTGCTAGTTTGAAATACAATTCAGGTAATTATTTCTATTATTCTACTTCTCCATGTGCAGAAGGTTGTTCTTAATTATTCTAACATACGAAAAAAAATAGTAATGATCCTAAGGGAGGAAGAATTAATGTTCTGTTCTATTAGAGAATTTTGTTTGCTTTCCCAGCCCAGGTCCTCATCCTCTGACCCCAATTCTTGGCTGAACTTGTCATGGTCTTACTCCTGCCCTTATTTCCACCTTTCAAAACAGGAGAACATTTTCTCTCCAGTTAGCTTTTGTTGCCAAGAATTACTTTCATCTTATATACATCAGTCTCATCTCCCAGGAGAGATCAAAATTAAATGTCTGAGCCAGGTGCAGTGGTGAACGCCTGTAATCCCAGCACTGGGAGGCTGAGACAGGGAATTGCAAGTGCAAAGTCAGCCTCAGCAACAGCGAGGCACTGAGCAACTCAGTGAGACCCTGTCTCTACATAAAACACAAAATAGGGCTGGGGGATATGGCTAAATGGTCGAGTGCCCCTGAGTTCAATACCTGGTACAAAAAAATAAAATAAAATCTCTGAAGTTCCTGTGTATGTGTACATTGTATAACAAAGGGACATTTCAAAAATGGAAATAAAATATGCACTAGTAGAATTAACAAGCTATGGCATTCTTTTTAAAAAAAAATTTTAGATGGACATAATTGTATTTATTTATTTATTTATTTATATGTGGTGTGGAGAATCAAACCCAGTACCTTATACATGCTAGGCAAGCACCACTGAGCTATAACCCCAAGCCCCCATGGCATTTATATATATAGTTATATACATACACACATATATACATATATGTATATATACACATATACATGTATACATATATACATATATATAATAGCTTTTACTTTTATTTATTCATTTTTTGTTGTGCTGAGGATCGAACCCAGTGCCTCACCCGTGCTAGGCAAGGGCTCTACTACAGAGCTGCATCCTCAGCATTCCTTCCCATGGCATTCTGAAATAAGCATTTTCTTAAGAAGAAAATCTCCTTGGTTCTATCTTTTATGACATTTAGAGAGACACTAATATTCTTAAATTCTCTGGCAAAATGGCATCACTTAGTTTTCCTCTCCTTTTTCTCTTCTTATTTCCTTAGTCCTCTAGATTTCTTTTTTCTCCCCATCTCCTCCATAATTCCCTTCCCACCTCTCCCTCAATAAAAGAAGCAGGAGCTTAACGGTACAATTCTGCTATCACCCCACTGTCAGATGTGAACTGAGGTTAAAAATCTGGTATTGTGAGCAGGTGCAGGACTTTTTGTTGTGCGTGTGTGTAATATAAAACAACAACTGTTTTATTATACTCACGGATTCTGTAGGTTCCGGATTCAGAAAAAGCTCCCTAAGGACAGGCTGTTTCTATTCTATGATACCTGAGGCCTCAGATGATAAGACTAGGGATGATTCAATAGCTGACAGGTTTGGAAACTGTGTAGTCACTCATGCACTTGTCTGGTGTTCTCACTGGCAAGCAGCTGGGACCTCAAACTTACAAGTAAATTGACCCCTGGGTATGGATGGTTCAGGTTTTCTCCTACACAGTGACTGAGTTCCAAGAGTGAAAGACCCAAAAGAATGAGGGCAAAGCTGTACCACTTTTTCTGACCACAATTTAAAGGTCAAATAGCATTACACAGTTGTCACGAACCCTATCAGGTTCAGGAAATGTCATGTTGTAGGAAAACATGAATGATGGGAAGTATTTTTCTGACTATCTTTAGAAAATATAATTATAAGCAATAATATTTTAACATTCAAGGTACCATAATTACAACAGTTAAATTTATTAGGAATCCCCAGAAAGAGGTGCCACATATAAATTATAAAATTTGAGAAGAGCTTACTAGAGATTGTTTACAAATATTTGATGATGATGTAGGAAAATTATGAAAGATAGTGTACCATGCAGAGTACACTATCTCTTAAGTTTAAAAGAGCACATCTGGTTTTGAATCATACAATATGCATTATTTTATGCCCTGCTCCTTTTTTGATAAGATATTTGTAAGATTTGTCTATGTTGCATGTAGCTTAAGTTCATTTATTTTCAATATTGTATAGAATTCTCTTTTATGGATACATTACAATTTATTTATCCATCTACCTTTTGATAGACAATTGGTTTAGGTTTGGCCATGGTGTGCATGTGTGCATGGATTTTCCAGGACATACACCAGGAGTAGAATGTACCCAGAATACATAATGACATCTGACAAAATAAGAAAAGTAAGATGGAAAATTAAATAGAATATTAAACAGAAAACTTGAATTGTATAGGACTGGGGATACAGCTCAGTTGGTAGAGTGCTTGACTCACATGCACAAGGTCCTGGGTTCCTTCCCCAGTAGCACACACACACACAAAAAGACAAACTGTATAAACAGGAAGGTCAAATGACCAATGCATTTTTTTAAAAAAATACACAAAAATTAGTTACCAGGATAAAAATTAAATCAAATCACTTTACCAAAGTGGTAAACAAAAATCGAAAAGACAAACAATACCATTATCAAGGATATGGACCAACCGAAATATACTCTTATTTTATTTTGTGGGAATGTAAATTTATTCAGTTATGCTGGAAAATGTCTTGCCATCATCCAGTAAAACTGAAGATATACATGATCTGTGGTTCAATCATTCTACTCCAGATGCAGGACTTTTTGACCAGTGTCATAGCCTCACTCGGCACACCCACAATGCACTCTCAAAAATCATCAACAAAAGTTGTCATTTGCAAGTTCTTTGTGATCAGCACAGTATAAGTACTTCATAATGCTTATCTCATTTAAACTCCTTAATAACTCTTCAAACTAAATATTATGATGCTCAATTTAAGTTGACTGAAGTTCAAAAAAAAGCCACAGCACTTGCACAAGGTTACACAGGTAGCTGACACCACACAAAAAGTAGAGTCCAGTTGTGTTTCCATTACAAGGCTCAGCTTACTACTACTATGTTTTTCATAACATCTCAACATCTAAAATGTCTAAAAAGGAGAGTAATTTGTGAGTCTCCCCTAACAGCCATTACGTGTGTCTGGAGACACAAGCCACACTTGCCAAGTGTTGGTGAAAATGTGGAGGAATAGGAACCTTTCTGCATCGCTGGTGGGCATATACGGTGGTGCAGCCATTGTACAAAATGGTATGGTGATTCTTCAAAAAACTTAAACACAGAATTATGTAGAATCACAAAGAATTACCAGATGATCCAGCAATTCCTCTTCTGAGTGTATACCCCCAAAGTGAAATTAGGGACCCCAAGAGATATTTGTCCACCCATGTTTATAGCAGCATTACTCACAATAACCAAAAGGTGAACATAACTCAAGTGTCCACTGATGGGGGAGCAGATGAAAAACATGGTATATATACATAGTGGAATGTTACCCAGACTTAATAAAGGAGGAAATTCTGACACATGCTACAACATGGGTGCACCTTGAAGACATTATGTGAAATTAATAGGTCAGTCAAAAAAGGAGAAATACTATATGATTTTATTTATCTGAGGTACCCAGAGGTGTCAAATTCATAAGGACAGAAAGCAGATGGAGGCTACCTAGGAGTGGGATGTGAAGTTATTGATTAATAGATACAGAGTTTGGGCTTGGGAAGATGGAACAGTTCTAGAGATGAATGGAGATGATGATTCCACAACATGAATGTGCCCAGTGCCGCTGAGCTGCACAATTAAAAATTATTATGATGGCTGAGTGCGGTGGTGCACACCTGTAATCCCAGTGGTTTGGGAGGTTGAGGCAGGAGGATCATGAGTTCAAATCCAACCTCAGCAACTTAGCAAGGCCTTGTCTCAAAATAAAATATAGAAAAAGGGCTGGGGATGTGGCTCAGTGGTTGAGCACCCTGGGGTTCAATACCCAGTACCAAAAAATATATATATTATTATGATGTTATTTTACCTCAATAAAAAGACACCAAATCCCAGCAACTTGTTATAAAGAGTTCACTGTCACCTCTCACTGAAGTCTCACTTTACTCTTTTTAAGAATTATTCCAGCATGAAGAATCAATAATCAGATTTTATATGCTAATCATCCTAACTCTTCTTTTTATGTCTATTTTATGAACTTTGCTACCATTTGAGTTGATAAATCTCCCTCTAAGAGCTTATTTGTGAAGTCAAATCTTGCTCCTGCCTGCATGTGGTTACATAGCATATGAGCTCACAAATACGCACGCTCCAAGGCAGGTGACAGGTGGTAAGCGCTGACATTAGTGAGCATCAGCCAATGGCAGAAACTGCTCTAAGCCCTTCAATTACATCCGCTAATCCCTTTAATCCTCCTCATGATTTTAGAAGCCAGTTTCTATTACTACTTCTATTTACGCTCAAGGCACCTCTTAGAAAGACGACAACATATTGTGGAGACTGAAAGATTCAAGAGTAAAAGATAAGGTGAAGTTCAGGCTGTGGGGAAAGTTTTCTTAAGGCAGGATAAAATTTGACGGCTGGTGTGATCTCCAAGGAAATAGAAATAAAACAAGAAAATGAGTACATTTAACTTTCTTAAAAGCTAAAACCACACCTACCTATGAACACTTGGAAAACCATTTTGCAAGATCAACAATGCCAGCACACTAGGAACATAAATGAAGATACAATTTCAACTAAAACATAATGAACTTGAGTCCTAATTCTAATTTCAAACATCTAAAGTCTCTGACTCATGACTTAGTTACATTTTTCCCCATATTTTTTAAAATAGTGAAACAAACATTGAGAAATATACAGGAAATGACATAAGAAAAATTCTTGCATCCATTATACATTTGGTCTGTTTTTTCATTGGCTTTAGTTGTGCATTAAATCTATATCTATTTAAGATGTAACATTGTAGACAATCCCCACCAACAAAATAAAATACTGCAGCTTCATTGCATCAGTCCTGGAAACTGGCAAGTAAAAGAGGTGAATTTAGAGTTCCAAAAATAAGATCATGGGAATGTAAATAAAAGAACTACGACTTTAAAAAGAAGGATTTAGAAGGAAAAGATAAAGTAGTGATCAGTGAGTTAGAAAAAGATGGTTACTAAGAGGTGTAAGCTTAATTTTCAAAGACATATTCAATTCTAGATAGCTAATACTCTGTAGAAAACAGAATTTAATTGACATAAATTCCCTTACCACATTCCTTTGTGACAACTAGTGACACACATTACAACCAGAATTCGGTAATTCGTCCACAAAGAAGGGAATAAGGGCAATGTCTATTGAATGAGATGGCCTTACTACAAAGCCAACAGTTAAGAAGAGTGGCTGCATAGTATCTGCTAATACAGTAACACTTTAGGGCTCTAAAAACTTGAAATTTGTCAAGATTCATGGAAATTTTATTTTGAATATCTTGTGAGAGCATTTGCTAAGGAAAATTTTTTGGAGGGAAAGTTACTCAGGATTGAACTCAGGGGCACTTAATTCCCCCAGCCCATTTTATTTTTTATTTGAAGACAGAGTCTCACAGAGTTGCTTAAGACCTCTCTGAATTGCTGAGGCTGACTTTGAACTCTTGATCCTTCTGCCTCAGCCTCCTGAGCCACTGGGATTACAGGCATGTGCTACCGCACCAGGCTTGCCAAGGAAATTTTTAAAAATAATCCAAGGAAATGTGTAACCTGCCTAAAAGTAAAGTCCATATCAGAAGGAACTTCTAGAAAATCATCATGTATAAATATTCTGCAACCATCAATGTGATAATCATGATGATTTTAATCTTCTTACTAGGTCATAATAATAAAAAATATATAGTTCTATCTACCTAATCTACTGATCTTTATATTTATTAAGTAAAATTATCAAATGTGTTCTACCCTTCGCCTTTTGTATTAGTAGAATTACACTATGAACATAAAAGAAATAAAATTATATTTCTTTAAAATATTCTGCATATCATTTTTTACCTTCTCTCTAGTTAAGGAAAAATTCTGAAATTTCAATATAGTCAATGAAATATGTCCATCCTTTCACAGATATTTTTCAAGATATATTTTATATATATAAGATATATTTTATGTACATAACCATTTCTTTAGTAATTAAATATCTATCTCATAGCTATATCTACAAAGGTATATATTTTGTAAAATCTCTTCATAATGATCTATGCCAAAGAATTGTTTTTAATTTATTTATTGTACTTAGGTATACATGATAGCAAAATGCATTTTGATTCATTGAACACAAATGGGGCACGACTTTTCATTTCTCTCGTTGTATGTGATGTAGAATCACACCATATATGCAGTCATACATGAAGCTAGGGCAATGATCACATTCCACCATCTTTCCTGCCTCCCATGTCCCCTCTCCCCTTTGACCAAAGTTCCCCCATTCTTCCTATGCCCCCTCTCCCATTATGGATCAGCGTCCACTTATCAGAAAATTCAGCCTTTGGTTTTTTGGGATTGGCTTACTTTGCTTAGCATGATATTATCCAACTCCATCCATTTACCTGCAAATGCCATAATTTTATTCTCTTTTATTGCTGAGTAATATTCCACAGTTTCTTTATCCATTCATCTATTGAAGGACACCTAGGTTGGTTCCACAGTTTAGCTATTTTGAATTGTGCTGCTATAAACATTGAAGTGGCTGTATCACTGTAGTATGCCATTTTTAAGTCTTCTGGGTATAGACCAAGGAGTGGGATAGCTGGGTCAAAAGGTGGTTCCATTCCAAGTTTTCTGGGGAATTTTCATACTGCTTTCCAGATTGGTTTACCACTTTGCAGTCCCATCAGCAATGTAAGAGTGTGCCTTTTCCCCCGCATCTTCGCCAACACTTGTTGTTTGTATTCTTGATAATTGCCATTCTGACTGTATGCCAAAGAATTTAAGTCATGGTTTCCCATAGATGGTCAATGTATAGTATAGATGTTTCTAAACCAATGGTTGCTACCACTGTTTGGAATTGTTTTGGTTTTTTTTACTAAGTAGACAAAATCTTAGCTTTTAAAAAGGATGGATGATGGAAATGTTCTGGGACTAGATAGTGGGGACAGTTGCACAACACTTTGAATTTACTAGGTGCCACTGAGTTGTGTATTTTGAAATGGCTGAAAGGTGCTTTTGCTGCGATAATAAAAGAAGGAAGTATATTTTGTTTTGCTTACGGAGGACACCCTGCTCAGCTTGACTGTTCTTTTCTTTTTGGTACTGGGGATTGAGCCCAAGGACCCTTAACCACTGAGCTCCATCCCCAGCACTTTTTTTCTTTTTTAAGTTTGAGACAAATTCTCACTAAATTGCTTAAGGCCTCCCTAAATTGCTGAGGATGTCCTTGAATTTGCAAGCTTCCTGACTCACTAGGATTATAGGCATACACCACCGTACCTGGCCCTTCAAATTTTTTCTGGTAGAGGTATCTGTTCTGAGGTGTGCTGCATCTAATTTAAATCCTAATTACAGACCATAGTTTAGAGTATTATTGCAAGAGGAATGGGAAAATTGATAATTTGCCAGAAGACTGAAAGCACTTTAGCTCTCTTTGAGGGAATTTTGGCTGAAAATATTAATTTTGTTTTAAAATACTGAGTTGCCTTCAAGCTGAAAAATATAAAAGGGAGAAGAGATACACTGTGATCTATCCCACAGACACATCCCCAGGCAGGCTGACCTCCCTCCCTGGCGGCCAGCAGCTTCTAGACGACACATAAACAGTGTCTCTGACAGAAAGAGCAGCGGCTCCAGGCATCGATGATAGCGCTCACCAACAAAGCAGGGAAGTGGAGACCCCGGTTTATTTACAAAGCGTACGTGCTAGAAACGACAGAGATAAAGTCTTTCCCAGGAGGAGAAACGTCTGCACTACCCTAGCACAGAGATGCTCCCTTCTCCTGTTTCCTAGCTCAGCAGAGAAACCAATAAAAGAAGCAAAAAAACCCACTGGTCTTGTCACAGGGCAGGAGAAATTCCCACTCTGGCCCTTGACACTCCAGAAACCCAGGGAAAGTTTCACCTCCCTACTCCACCCATCCCCAAACTGATCTTCAAAGTGCACCTGTTACAATGCAAATGATTTAGAGGTGCCAACACCCTAAACTCCATCAAGCACTCAAAGGCTGCTGCTGGTCCAGATTGATAATGGAGAACCCTCCAGAAGCTTTAAAGTGATAAACTTTTGACCTTAGAAAAGCTCTTTTCCTATGCACTATGGAATATCTCTACAGACCTTTTAATGTGAAGGAGATGAGCCTGTAAAGATCAGAAACCCCATAGCTTATCTTCCCCATCCAGTGACCGATGGATGCTATGACAAATTCCCCCAAAGCTTAGTCTCCTCTATACACATGTGTGACAAGTAATACAGGTTCCTTGTGGTCCACATGCCCCTTCTGGGAGACAGAATCAGTAGTAGACTCATCTCTACCCATACTCTTAATTAATTATCTCTCTCTTTTTCTCCTCCTTTCCCTCTCCTCCCTTCAATTGCTCAAGAGTTGCTTTGTGCCAAGTTATATGATAGGTGCTAAAATAAAGCTATGAATGGAAGTCTCCTGCTTTTGAACTTTAGTAAAAGATGAAAACAAGCAAAGAGGTTTTAAATGATGGTTTGATTTTTTGGATGTTATTACCTGAAAGTGCACAAAGGCCAAAAGAATACAGAGCAAGCCAGCCTACCTCCCACAAAGCTCTATGATTTACTTAAGTTTGTGGAAGCCATCGGTTCCAGCTACTACTGTAGGATGGAAACCTGGGTAAGCTGGAGCCAAAGTTGCAGGAAAGATTTAGGGGAGTGCTCAGAGTCCTGTCTGTGGTTTGGGTGAGGAGTCAGGGTAGCTTCCCTCCACAGGGCAGCACTGCCTTATGACCCACTGTTTACACATGAGTCTTTGTTGCCACTGTGACTATTGTCAATACCAAAATAATGAATCTCCATGACCTAATTTTCACAAGGAAGCTAGAAACACTTAGAACAATTACAAAAAGTTTGAGAGATTTTCAATATTAAAACTTAATTATCTATTTATTTAGTTAGCTAAATCTTGAATCCATAAATAAAAATTCAGAAATGGCTAATAGACCTTCTGTTTCTTAGATTCTGGAGTTGGGGATTCAGCCAATCACACATCAAAAATGTAGTCATACCAGTAATGAACTTGTGCAGATGCTTTTTCTTGTCATTATTCTCCAAACAACATAGTATAGCAATATTTACATAGCATTTACACTGTGTTAGGTGTTATAAGTAATCTATAGATACTTTAAGATATATAGGAGGATGTTTGTAGGTTCTATGCAAATACTATACCACTTCATATAAAGGACACAAGCATCCTTGGATTTTGATATCCATAGGGACACTGGATGGTGCTGATACTGAGGAGTGTCTGCATTTGTCTTTTCTCATTTACAAGAAACCAAATATCCAGCTTCCCTAAATTATAGAATTGAGCTATGGAAAATCAGAAAAAGTAGAGGAAGATTATAGGGGAGAGAAAGGGGAAGAAGAATAGAAGGAAGAGGAGAAGCAAGAGAAGAAGTGGGGAGAGATGGAGAACAATGAGAATAAAGATAAGGAAGGAGGAGAAGAGAGAGGAGAGGAAGAGAAAGTGGGAAGCAGGGAGAAGAGGCATCATAGCAACCTACTAATAGTATCTCTGCCCATGAGTCGAATTCTTCTCAACTTCAAAGGGAACTAACATAGTAAGCCCCACCTCTTGAACCAGGACTGGGTTATCATACAAATTATAAATTAAATTCCCAACTCTGTGAGATATTATCCACATATTATACATAAGGAAATAGATCTAGAGAGTGAATGATTTTCCCAAGACATAGATAATAAGTGACAGAAACAACTGTTAGCTTACTGGTATGAGATGCTCTATGTCTCAGTTCATTAGTGCGGCAAATACCTGAGCCTGGGTAATATATAAAGAGCGATTTATTTTCCCACAGGTCTAAAGGTTGGGAAATCCAAGATGAGGGTGCCAGCAGGTTCCATTTTCTGTTGAGGGCTACACTCTGTTTCCAGGATGGCACCTGGTGGCTGCATCCTGTAGGAGGAGGAACACTGGGTCCTCACATGGTAGAAGTCACAAGGAGCAAGCCAGTGAAATGCTACATGAAGTCTCTTTTATAAGGACCTTAATCCTATTCATGAGGGAGGAATCCTCATGGTCTAATCATCCCTTAAAGACCACAATACTTAAAACTATCACATTGGGAACATCTGAATTTTATAGGGAACACATTCAAACCACAGCATGGCAGAAAACAAACTAAGATGATTTTAAAGCAGAACTGGATTTCTTAGGAAGGAAATGCTTTTGCCAACACTACATTTATATTAATTTCAATTAAACCAATTAAACCACTATCTGGTTGGTCTCCCAAGCTAAACATTGGGTATTAGCACAATTTCAAATCCTAACAATCATGCCTTAAGTCCAAGTCCACCTCCATCTGCAAGCCCTCAGGCCTGCCCCAGGTCCACTCAGGACTCCCTCAGGTCTCTCTGAGTCTGTGGCCATCTTCCACAATGCCACCAGAATGGGTGCAATGGCCAGGCTGCTAAAACAATGCTCATACCACACTGTTCTCAAACCTCAACTGGGTCTCTGATACCTACAATGTTCCTTGTTCAACAGGACAAAGCCACAGAATGTCATCTTGGAAGCAAAGCATAACCCTCACCAGAAAAGCAAACCTGCTATGCACCTTGATATTGGACTTCCCAGCTTCTAGAAATATGGAAAAATAGATATTCTTTGCAAATTACCCCATTCTCAGGAAGCATCAGGGACCCAGGAAATAAATGGCCACTTATGGGCCGTCCTAGGTCATTTTTGGAACAAGTAGAGTTAAGCAAGAAACTAACATAGACAGTCATTAACAGTCTGGCTAGAACCTGCCTTCTAGCTGCATTTACCATCTCTCTTTCTTCTCACTTCCCTTCTTCTCCCATTTGTCAATCTTGAACCTGACAGATTGACCTCATGATTCCTTTAGGGTCCACTATATTTGCCCACTGTGCCCTCTGCCTGGCATCCTCTTCCCCTCCCTTCCTCACCTGGCACATGCATACCTGCTCATCCACCCTTCATGAACCAGCTCAGTGTAGTCTCCATGGAAGGTTTGGCTCTCCCCTACAGGCAGAGTAAAATGAACTTAAATATGTAGTAATGCTCCATCCCTCAACCCCCAAAGCACAGGACAGAAACACACCCCCAAAAGGCACTTACTACACTGTTCTTTAAGCTTCATGCCCGATTTCCCACCAAATTGTGAATTTCTAGATTGTGCTTTACTAACCGTTTACTCCCACATGCAAGTACTTGGCACATACAAGTGTTTGGTAAGTTTGCTAAATGAAGATAAGCTTCAATAGTTGAGACCTAGAATCCGGTTTCTCCAGAAACAGAACAGAGGGCTGCCTACAGGATGTGCCTGTACTTTTAGAACCTAATGGAACAATTTCATCACTCTTTTACTATATTTTTAATATTATTTTCAAAGAGGCCCAGGATTTCAGTTTCCAGCACAGTAAGGAGCTCATTATTCCATGAGAATCTGGGGAGTAAATTTAGGCCTCTGGTGATGCCTCTCTAAGGAAAAAAAGTCTCAGGCTTGAGAGCAGGTGCCCCGCCCCTCTCCTGAGCCACCTTATCCCCAGAGACAGTCCACTGCTGCCAACCCACAACCAAGTAGATCTGAGTTTACCCAACCATTTCCCTTCTCCCTTCCCCTTTGTTCTGCCACTTGCAGAACAGTCCTCCTATTCTTTTCCATCTTTCTGCTTGTTTTATATTTCCATTTTGCCTACTCCTTCTTCCCCCTCTCTCAGTCCTATATAGAGGGTGAGGCCACTCTAAACTGCATCAGAACTCAGACAGAACATGGGCATCGTGGCACACACCTGTAATCTCGGCAGCTCGGGAGGCTAAGGCAGGATGATCATGAGTTCAAAGCCAGCCTCAGCGACTCAGTGAGACCCTGTCTCTAAATGAAACACAAAAGAGGGCTGGGAATGTGGCTCAGTGGTTAAGCACCCTTGGGTTCAATCTCCACTACCAAAAAACAAAACAAACAAATAACAACAACAAAATGAAAAAAGAACTCAGACAGACAGGACTTTTAACCCCACTCAGCTCCTAGCTGGACATCCTGGAGAATATGCTCAACTTCTCAGAACTTCAGAATCGTCATCTACCAAGAAAGCTTTAGACAGTGTCCTTGCTGTGTTTACCTTTACTATTCTGAGTTCTTTAATTTTTCCCTTGGCCTCTATTTTTTCCTATAATTTTACATTATAAACTTAAATAATCCATTTATATTCTTTTCTTTAATCAGATAGTAAATAAATATACAAAGTAAATCTTTAAGGATTATAAGGATTTGACTAGATACATAACTAATGGGCTTAGGTCAGTGCCTGGCAAGAGGAATTGATGCTCAATGTTTGTTCTCTTCCCAGCTCTTGGATAAGATTAGCTGATGATTTATTTCTCAAAATTATTCCAAGAATTTAAGGGAATATCATGAGAGGTAAAATATATGAAATTATCCTTATTCCTCACCAAAAAGTTTCCTCGGCTTTCTTCTTTTTTTCTTTTGTATTATCTTAATCACTCGCAAATCCTTGTATTCTAACATGAATTGGTTATATGAAGACCTATTTATAGGGCTGGGGCTGGAGCTCAGTGGTACAATGCTTGCCTCTCATGCATGAGGCACTGGGTTCGATCTTCAGCACCACATAAAAATAAATAAGATATTGCATCCATCTACAACCAAAAAGATATTTAAAAAATTTTTTTTTAAAAAGAAAACCTATTTATAGAAATAGACCTCTGCATGCCTGTAATCCCAGCACTTTGGGAGACTGAGACAGGAGAATTGCGAGTTCAAAGCCAGCCTCAGCAACGGTGAGGCGCTAAGCAACTCAGTGAGACCCTGTCTCTACATAAAACATAAAATAGGGCTGGGGATGTGGCTCAGTGGTCAAGTGCCCTTGAGTTCTATCCCTAATACCAAAAAAGAAAAAGAAAAAAGAAAGA
Source organism: Geosciurus inauris (assembly GCA_004024805.1). Lineage (NCBI taxonomy): Eukaryota > Metazoa > Chordata > Mammalia > Rodentia > Sciuridae > Geosciurus > Geosciurus inauris. The sequence goes on from PVHX01002293.1 coordinate 152,156, forward strand.
AAGAAAAAGACCTCTGTTTAATGTTATGTAATGTTCTGTTGTAAGACTCTAAAGATATTTTTAGCTCATTTAATCCTGCAAAGGGCCCTCCTAAGAGCCTTTGGAAGTATTACTATTGTCATCCCTGTTGTTTGTTTGTTTGCCATCCTGAGGATGGAACCTCAAGCCTCACACATAGTAGGGAAATGCTCTTTGCATTGCATTTGAATTGCCAGACCTTTTTATTTTCTCACAAAGTTGCCCAGGCATCCTGGAACTTGGGATCCTCCTGCCTTCACCTCCCGAATAGCTGGGATGACAGGTATGCACTCGGTTTATGTGTATTTTTTATAGATGTAATAACTGAAGCAACACCATTTCCAAGGTATTGTGATTCTGTGTAGGCTCCTCCTTACCCTGAGGTTTGGATTCCAGTGCAGAGCTATCCCTACACAGCAACAGAGCAGGGATGAATTATTCCTGTCAACAGCAATCCTTCCCTGTGTAGGTAAAGCAAGGCATTTTGGTTTGCCCAATTCCAAGATGCACGAATCCTCGTGCTGCCCACAGCAAGTGCGACTGCATATTTTGATTTAACTTTTCCTCCACATCTCCAGGAGCTTTATAATCCACGGACTCATAATCTATGGACTCAAGCACTGCTGATTTTGCAAGAGCTCACTTCACAAGGATTGAGCCTGATGGCTCAAGGAGATGGTAAGGAAGCCCCACATGGTGAGCTGGATGGAAGTCGATTGGTCATCCAGCGACAGGAAACCTTCCAGACCTGGGTCAGGAGTGGTGCATATAGAGACAGATTGATCCTGTGGAAAGGCACTGCTGTTCTTTCTTCTGGTTTACAAACTGGGGCAGCTTTCATGCCACCTCTGCTGTCTAGTAGGGTGAGCGTGAAAGCTATTTGGAGAAAGGACTATGATGTGGAATTCCTGGTTCCAGGCAGAGAAGGATGTCCTTCTTTCCCCTTCTCTAGCCCCATCCAAGCTGCCTTCCCATAGGAGGAAAGATCATCTTTTTCAGACAGAGAACCACTAGAATTGAGAACTAACATCATTCACATGGTTAGGTCTCCAGCCTCAGACTGGAGTCCACTCACCCATGTCGCCTTCACTGTGTCTCATGGGCTCTCCCTCCACAGCCCAGGCTGGTGGGCTCGCTGAAAGGAGAAAAAAAAATGGAACTTTTTTAACAGGTAGAGCTATAATAATCAATAATCAAGTACAAAGTCCACACATACCATAGCATTGTCAGAGTAGTTTGAAATTTGGTGTGCTGACAGTTTAAATTGAACAACGTTTCTGTAATTTGGTGTCTTAACTTCACCCACTGACCTGCATAACTATGTTTTCCCTTGAAATTCTTCTTGCAAATAAGACTTCTTTTGACTTTAGTGACAAGATAAGCATGATTTCTCATTTGCATCTTCAGGCCTCATAGGCGTGTATCTGGCAAAGGCAGGTGACTTGCCTGAGAGAAGCAAATGTTTTTATCTCACTGGTGCTGTGAGACTGTTAAACAAATCCTTTCTCCTTAGATTTGGTAGGTTGCATGCAGATAAGGTTTTGTGTGGCTCCCGACAAGTAGGATCTTTATTTAAAAAACTGTTTGATACTTCAGTCTGTTTCAACCCCTGGTAATGATCTGCAATAAGTGCAGGATTCGATTCTTAGGTCAGCTTCTTGCTCTGACATGTAAAGGCAAATTAAAAAATTTTGAACTCCATTCACATAGTATAGAGAATACATGCTACATACATGTTTGCTGAAGATGAAAAAGATAAAGATATAAAAAAGGAGAAAGAAGAGATGGAGAACAAACCAAATGTGGAGAAAAAGGGAAGTAATCATTGTAGCTTCTGAAACATAAGCTGAAATTCAAAATTATTCACCATACTCATCGATCAGAATATCTTTAAGCAAGTCAGTTTTCTAAATTTTTTTAATTATCATAAACCTTTCAGGATTATAAGGAATCCTGAACATATCTTTAAATTCACAGTATATAAAAATAAACATGAAATATACATTTTATTATTTAGACATATAATGTAATTAGATAGTTAACACAGTTATCAGCTAAGATCATCAAAATGATGCTTCAAAAATATTGGATAGAAATATAATTCTAGAATGCTAAAATAACTATAAAATAATTTTTGTGAAGTTCACCCAAAATTATAACCTTCAAAATCTAAGATTATTTCTACATCAGAAAATATGTTCTGGTTAAATAGATATTTAATTTTCACTTGGGCAAACTCTTTATATAAATGTAAATGTTTCCTCTTACATATCTAAAACAAAACAAGAACACTAAAAATTCCTGTAAAACCAGAAAAAATTTCTGATGACTACCTTATTTTCACTATTTTTTTAGAGGCATGCCGCTCCAAATATCTGAGTGATTACATACCCACTCATGTATTTCCCCTCTGTGTTTATTTTGGAAAGACGGCAAGTTATTTTGAAAGAAAGGAAGAAAAAACAGACTGCAGAGGAAACAGAGTTGCCTTGTATCTCATAGGGCAACGGATTACTAAAATTACCAGACTGCACAGAAGGGAACAGAAAATTCATTGCCTTTGCACATTTTCTTAAGTTTCATAGGAGTTATATTGGGTGATACACCAAGAGCATTGAGAAAAATACTACTAATAATCTTTAATTTGAGGAATTTCCCCTCAAGCACAAAACCAATGGTAATAAGAACTATTTTCCCCTCAAGCTTAAGCTATGAGACCAAACTTTCTTCTAATACTTTCCATATTAATTCAGCTTTATAACTGACTATAGTACTGATAAATCAGAGTTTAGAGATCAATATGAAAAGTACAAGTCAAATTTTGTTCTAGTTAATATTTTTGCCTAGTAAGTGTTTATTTGAAGCTTCTATTCAGTCAACAGAAATTTACAAGGTACTTACTCCTGTGCCACAGAACTATACCCAGCATGTAAAAGTGAGTAACAGTCCCTGCCCCAGGATGCCCACAGTCTGCACAGGTGGCTTTGGATGTGACAGGAAAAGTTATGAAGAACAGCAATTGGGTACTGATATGTATAATAAACATCAACCCTCATATCGTTCATTGAGTGAGCTTCTAAAAATATTAGTTTTTATCTTTTTGGAAAGGAGATTTTGCACTGATTTACCTCTGTAAAAAGCATCCTTCCTCCAACAATGAAACATTTCTACTGTACAACATTAATTTAATTGTGTCTCTGCAGGAAGGAACAAGTCCAAAATGATCAAGACAGTTGTAATCCATGACCTCTTCCAAGATACCTTGAACTTTCTTTTGTTGATCAGACCTTCTAAAAGTGCTGTGGGAGTCAAGCTCTCCTGGCTTACACCCATTTTAAACATCACTTAATCTCATGATGCGACAATTCGTTATCTGATGACCTGTGCTCATACACAAACACAGCCACTATCAGGCACAGACAGGCCATAATCTGGCAAAACCTTGATGAAACAGAAATAAACACAATGTGTAGTGCATATTAATAAACTCACACTAAGATTACAAACACCCTTGAGAGGAAAGTGCTGTGAGGCTCGGTTTCCTTATATGAACCTTTCCATTTATATAAACAAGGACAGAGAAAAGGGAAAGAGGTGAATCTTTGGAAATAGTGTATCTCTTCTTCAATCTTGGAAATAGCAATTCCTCTCTCAAAAACTAATTGTTTCCGTAGAGTGTCATTTTTTTTTCAGGAGGAGGGCATTAAGGTACAGCTGGCCTTTCCCCTCCTGTCTGGGAGCTCATTTAAAGGTAACTGAAGAGTAGATTAGGCTGAAATTCTCAAAAACAAATTTTCAGTCCCCCCAAAAGGTTTTTGTTGGTCCAAAACAAAATGAAAAACCAAAACAGTGATGCCCACACCTGTAATCCCAACGGCTCTGAGGTTGAGATAGGAGAATCGCAAGTTCAAGGCCAGTCTGGGCATTTTAGCGATGCCCTAATTAACTTAGTGAGACTCTGTCTCAAAAGAAAAAGAGCTGGAGATGTAGCTCAGTGGTAAGTTGCCCCTGGGTTAAATCCCCAGTAAACCACTCCTTCACAAAAAAAATATATATATATATATAAAGACATGGGGATAATTTTTCACCAGGCTTATTTTTTAAAATCAGATTTATTTATTTTTAAATGTACATGTAAACTTCAAAAATTGTAAAAGGATATTCAGTGAAAAATCCATCCTCCAATCTACTTGGCAAGCTCCATTATTACCAGTTTCACATGGACCCATTCATGCATCCCTATGAGCATGTATCTTTTATATATTTATTCTACATAATATGTTGAACCTTGCCTTACGTTGTTCCATTTCTTTGTCTGTTGTATGTTTTTGCTTTGGTTTTGTTTTGGTTTTCAGTGCTGTGATGAAATTCGGGGCCTCGTGCATACTAGACCACCACTCTCCAGCCCTCATTCCTTTCTTTTTTTTTTTTTAATTAATTTATCCTGAGAATCTTACCAGTAATTAGAACTGCCTCATTCCATAAAGCTAAATGTGCTCTCATGGTTTTGTTCCATCATGCCATTTCTTGGATTCAGCATCACTAGTTAATAAGTGGAACTCTGGGAAAAAAATTGCTCCTACTTAGCGTGTTCAAATTAGGTATGTGTATGTAGGAATATGGCATAATCAATCCTATTATTAAGTATAATTTTAATGCACCAGTTAAAAATTTAAAAATTTTTTCAATTAAATAAAGAAGTCAGCTCTGTGCTGGGACTGTAGAAAAGAGTCAAAAAAGCACCAGGACACCTATGCTTTCAATCAGCCAAAATCTTCTTAAGATGTGGATAGACCTCATATGAACAGTGGGAAAGAAACCTCATGGTTGTGATAATGCTTCACAAGCAAACCAGCTAAAAAGCTGAACCAAACAAATCCTGGTCATAAACAAGTTGAACTCATCAGCCGTTAATCAAAGAGGTCAAATGGTTATTTTAGGAACTGATCTCAATAGCATGAAGGACATCCCTAATTTCTCAGGGATTCCTTGGGAATTTTTGACAGCTTGTGTTCAACTGGGGGTGGGCTAAGCTTGGGGGAGTGCTTACATATGTATGTGTGCTCTTTATCCTTTCACCTGGTAGAAAAACACATTGTATACTATGAACGAGAAAGGGGGAAAGGTTCATCATAGCTACAATTACTGAGAGCCACCACTGATTAATAGCTGAAGATGAACTCAACTGTAATGAGTTGCAGTTGCACTTTATATGCCTCACAGAATCCCATGAAAGAGGATTCCAGAAAACATCACTTGTCCTTACCAAAGAATTCTAGGCCTTTAAAATCTAGGCCTTTACACTATTAACTCATTCTTTGGAAATCATTTATTATGCAGTAGTATATGCACGTTAAAAAAGTGTTTTTCATTTGTTCAAGTTTGTGATGTGTTTGATGCATGAGAAGTCACCACATTGTCAAAAAAACTGGACATTCAGGAACAGAGCATTGTTCTAGTCCCTAAGTTTAGTATTATCTCCCTACATTCCCACACACACACACTGCTAAATTACCAAACCATCCTTTCTCTAGAGAGCTCTTGTTTTCTCCAGAGGTAAAACACTCACTCAATAGTCATTACAATCATGATTTTAAAAATAACTACTCTTTCTTAAGCTAGGTCCTTTACTAATCTATCACAATACACGTCAAATATAGGCATCAAGTTTTTTGGTGTTTTTGTTGTCGTTGCTGTGTGTTTGTTTGTTTACAGATGGTAAAACTGAATGTCAGGGAGATTAAATAACCAGCCTGAGGACACCTTGCTGGTCAATGAATTCAAACTTGTTTCTAATTTCAGAATCTCTGTTCTTAACCTTTATGTCATAATGGCCCTTCTTTTCTGGTTCGTCCTTATCATCATCTTAGCATCCTTTCTCTTGTACGAATATCTTTGTATTAAGTAATAAAAAGATATCAGCACTCTTGTGTAACATGCTCTAAATATTCACTGGTACGAAAGCCTTTTGGAGGAAATAAGTTCACTGCTTCCCAGCAACAGACAACTGGATTTACTGAATTCCATTAATACAACTGCTAAGAGGGATTCTCTGTTGAATTGGTGCCCATTTAATTTTAAATTGGTTGTTTTATTTATTCTCAAAAGCTCTCCAAGTTTTGCATTCTAAATTGCACACTTATATGGAGTATCTCTCCCTTTTATTGCTAGAAACTTTCCCAAGTAGATTGATGAAGTCATTGGTCCAAATTCATGGAGATTGAGCTGCTCCGGCTGGAAGGGGATGACTTAAAATAGATAAGACCAGGCTAACTAGCCAGACAAGAAGTTTTCATCTTGACTCTTTCATTTGCATTTGGTCCTGTGTGACTTTAAGTTAGTTACTTAACCTTTCCAAGTTGGTTTCCCTAGTCCTCATGCTACCAACCCAATTTTCTTTTTCTGGAAGTTTCCATTGAATTGTAAGACCATTTACTTTCCATTGGTGCAAGACTCTCTCACCTGAAACTAGTACCATCACCTACCCACTTGTTTATATCACAAACCTCAAGTCATTGTTGATTTTCCTCTCTCTCAGCCACCCCCACATCCCATCCATCTCTAAGACCAACAAATTGTACTTCTAAAGCATATCTTAAATCTTTGTGCCTCTCTTCTTCAAAACTACTATCTTAGTACATGGCACCATGCTAATGTGCTAGCACATGACACCCTTTCCTGAATACCAAAACACCTTCATAATTAGTCTACACAATTGCTTTCTTCTGTCCCTTTAATCTTCTATTCCACATCCAGCAACCAGAGTGGTCATTTTCAAAAGAAAAGGAATTGCAGCATTCCTTATAGCTTCAAACTTAATAATTCTTCACATCCATTAGGATAGTTATTATAAAAAAAACCAGATAATCACAAGTGTTGACAAGGATATGGAACAATGGAAACCCTCGTATTGCTGGTGGGAATATAATGGGGCAGCCATTGTGGAAATAGTGTTCCAGTTCCTCAGAAAATTACCATGTGGTCCAGCAACTCCATTTCTGAGAACGTAATCCAAAGAATTGAAAGTGGCAACTCAAACAGATATTTATATATCAATGTCTATACAGCTTTACTCAGAATAGTCAAAATGTAGGGACAACCCAAATGTCCACCAACAGATATTCATGCAAAATATAGCATGTACATGAAATATTATTTAGTTGTAAAAAGGGATGAAATTCTGCCACATTTGACTGAGTGGATGAAGCTTAGGGCATTGTGACGAGTGAAGTAAGGTTGTCACAAAAGGACAAATACTGCATGATCCCACTTACATGAGTGATCTACAGCAGCTAAATCCAGAGGAACAGAAAGCAGAATGGTGGTTGCCAGGAACGAGGAGGGGAAAATGAGGAGTTTAATTAATGAGTATGGAGTTTCATTTTGGGGAGATGAAAAAGTTCTGGAGATGGATGGTGGAGATGGTTGCACAACAGTGTGAATGTACTTAATGTCACCGCACAGTACACATAAAAATGGTTAAAATGGCACATTTTTTATATATTTACTACAATAAACATAAATATCCCAAATCCTCGCTATGACCTACGAGGTGACTTGTGATCTAGCCTTTGATTTCCTCCCCGTCAGCCCTCCTTGTTCCCACCCTGGGTACACTCTGGGCTGGACCCTAAGTGCCTCTGAATCCACAGGCTGCCTCCTGCCTTCCAGCCTCAGCCTCCCTTCCACTCTACCCTGGTAGGTGGCTTCTCCTTCGTTGAGCCTCAACAAATCGTTATTTCACAGAAAAGCCTTCCCTCAACAGTTCGATCTTCACTCCCCCATTCTTTTTGGTCATGTTCTACGCCTACATAAGGCATCACAGGAGAGCTCAGAGTCACACTTGGTAGCTTCATTAAAACTGCCTCATCTTAAAAGAATAAATCCAAGCCCTAAGCCGCTGCTACCCTCAGGGCCCACGGGCTTCCTCACAGGATTGAAGGAATGTTCACCCGGAAATAATAACTCAGGCCGGTTGTGTGTCATTAAAGGGAGTTCTTAGTACAGGTCACTTGTTTAACTTACTCATCCTGAGAAGGGGACTTCAAAATGTTTTTCCTGACTCTGTCTTTAATAGTTTCCACAGGCAGAAAAAAAAACTGTTCAACTTTAAGGCTAAAAAATAAATACATTTCAAAAGGCTTCCTCCATCCCCTGCCCTCCATCGTGGGAGTTGCTCTTCAAGGGGGAATTCCTCTGAAATAAACTCGGGAATGGCTCCAAAAGAGTTCATGTTTCCAATATTAAGTCTTTTGACTTCTGAGGACATGGCCCCGCCCACTCTTTAATCATATCTGAGGAAATTCCCCTGGCCTGTATAAAAGATCATAATATCTTAAGAAGGCTGATGAGCTCATGAAAGGCAATTGAATTTAGAAAGCCAAGACACTCCCAGAAGCCTCCTTGAAGCTGCTTTTCCCTTTTATTAACCCCTTGAATTTTCCAGATCAGGACCATGCCAAATTTCAAAACGGCTTTTACTTGATACGTTGCAAAATGGAGAGTCACTTTTCTCTATTGTCCTGTGTCTCTTTCTGTTGAGCAATTTTCATGAATATTAACTGCAGAAAAATCTTACGAGCCCCATCTGATCTTTAGTGGATTTGGCATTATAAACTCGAATCTTTCAGTGTGAAGTAAACTCACATCCACCTTGAAACTTTATGAGAGAAAGTAGTACATCAGACCTCAGATGATGGGATGCAGAAAGTGCCTTCTGGATTACTAAGACACTTAAAATATGCAAGGGAAGCCAAAGATGCCAATGTATTTGTTCACATCACATTCAAAACCCATCCATGTACCTTCCTCTTTTAAGGAAGGTGGGTAATAAAATGAAGGAAATGGCATAAAGTTTAAGTCACATGTGTGGGAAGCCATTCCCCAAAGCTGCAGCTTCTCACCGCTTCTCTCTGATTATATCTGACTTACACAGATGCCATGTTTATTATTTATTTTCTTGGCTCATAAAATAGAAGATTAAAACTTCAGGTGCAAATGAGGCTGGAGAGGAAAACTGCACTACAGGAATCTTACTCAGCTAGAGTAGAGAAAGCATAAAGATGGGAATAAATAATGCATTTGGTAGATGACAGTTATTTGTAAATGTAGAAAGCAAGAGATTTCCATTTATGGACCATGAGTGCATTCCAGTACAGCGTCAAGTTTTGTGGAGCGATAAGGCCAGAGCAGGAAGCCACGCGAGGCCAGGAAGGAAGTGCTATCAAGCTTGGAGCAGGCAGGGTTGAGCTGCGCGCTGGGCAGGCTCAGGGCTTCAGTTGTGTAACCACTGCCCTATTTCTAAAAGATAAACAGCCTGAATAGCATAGAATCAGCACCGTGGCTGCTTCAGACTCATCCAAGCCACACAAGGAGCTCACTCTCCACTTTTGCCAGGCTTTGCTAATCTCCCCCAGATGTGCACAGGGCAGAGATTGCTTCTGATGATTTGATTATGGCCTTTCATCCAATATCTACAGCTGGCCTGAGGCACTCTTCTGATCCTGGCAGATTTCCAGGGGTCCTGTTTCTCTTATCCACCATCACCAGCACCACTATGTTAAGAAATAAATCCTAATATGAGTTAATGATATAAAGAGAAAACTCATATGGATGAGTCAACAGCCTCTCTAAAATGTAGTCAGTCAATCAATGCTGATGACCTTGGTGATGATTTTCAGAGTTCATGTCCAGATAATGAGCAGTTACTGGGTGTCATGCGCTTAGCACCCTGCTGGGTACTAGGCTCAGGAGGAATATGTTTACTCTTTTTTATATATATTAATACTTAATGTGCACTGTGATCAGTACAGTGATAATGGTATAGAATGGGCCCAACAAGAACATTGATGAGACATACTAATCCAAGTTTGGACAGGAGTGGGGACCAAGAGAGTCTTAAGGATGAGTGGACATTGCTCAAAGGAAGTAGGAAGAAAAACAAAGGAAGGGAAGTGTGCCTCAATCAGACCAGCATCATCCTCCAAGGCATAGGGTCCAGAGACGGAACACAGCCAGTTGAAATGTCTCAGAAAGCCAAGAAAAAAAAGGCAGGGGGTGCTATGAGGCATTTCTTCAATGTTCTGAGGAGTCAACAGTCCCCTGGAACTTGGAAAATAATGCATTATCAAGGGTATAGATTCAGGGGCCCAGACCCACCCTGAAAGCCCATGGTCTGATATCTTGAGGCTATACCACCCACAAGACAGAGCTGATACAGCATCATAATCTACTAACTGGGATTATAATAGCGAAACCAAGTCACAGAAAAATTCAACAATAACACAGCTTTATGCAGGAAAAATAGATAAATCTGACTAACCAATTTTAATTTGGTTTATCAAAAGATGTCATTAAGAGAGTGACAGCCAGGTATCACATACCTATACTCCGAGCTACTTATGAGGCTGAGGCAAGAGGATCAAAATAACAAAAAAAAAAAAAAAAAGGTTTTTTTTGAAGGGCTTGAGATGTAGCTCAGTGGTAGAGCACTTTCCTAGCACATGAGAGGCCCTGGGTTTGATCCCCTAATGGTGCAAAGAAAGAAAAAAGAAAAGGGAGAGTGAGAAAAGAGTGAAAAGTTCTGATTAATGAAGAAAAAATAAAGACAATGCAAAAATGGATGAAAGGCTTTTGCAAGAACTTCACAACAGGGGAAATTTAAATAGCCAAGGAAAATACTCATATCATTAGTAATTGAAGAAATGTAAACTAAAACCAAACATAAGGACGTGGTTCTATTTTTAAGACTGTATTTTAAGGGCAGCATTAGGTTCACAGCAAAATCGAGTGCACAGCCTCCCCCATTATCGATACCCCCACCAGAGTGGGACATTTGTTACAACTGATGAAGCTACAGGGACACATAATCTTACCATGGGATTTTTCTCTTTGTGTTGTATATTCTGCAGGTTTGGACCAATGTATAATGACATATCTTCATCATTATAGTATCATACAGAGTATTTTCATTGGCCTAAAAATCCTCTATGCTCCACTTATTTATCCCTAACTCCTCCCAAGCCCCTGATAATCACTAATCTTCTTACTGTCTCCATAGTTTTTCCTTTTCAAGAGTGTCAGATAGTTGGAATTATACAGTGTTAAGTCTTCCTAGATTGGCTTCTTTCCCTTAATAATATACACTTAAATTTCTTCCATGCCTTTTTAACTTCAAAACTCATTTTGTTTTAGCACTGAATAATATTACACTGTCTAGAAGTGCCACAGTTTAACCATTCACCTATTGATGAGCATCTCAACTGCTTCCAAGTTTTGGTGATTATGAATAAAATAGCTGGAAATGTCCATGTGCAGGTTTTTGTGTGAACATAAGGATTAAGGAGCATGCTAAGAGTATGCTTAGTTTTGTAAGAAATCACCAAACTGTCTTCCAAAGTGGCTGTACATTTGCATTCCAGCAATGAACAGGAATTCCTGTTGCTCCAGTCTTCGACAGCACTTGGCATTACCAGTGTCCCAGAGTTTAGCCATTCTAATTGGCAGGTAGTAGTAACTTATCATTACTTTAATTTACATGTTCCTGATGACATGTGATGTGGCACATCTTTTCACATGCATATTTATTTGCCATCTGTATGTCTTTTTGCAAAGGTATTTGTCAAGGTCTTTGGTCCATTTTTTAGTCAGCTTATTTTTAAATTTTTTAAGAGTTCTTTGCAAATTTTGGATGATAGTCCTTCACGAGATGTGTCTTTTGCAAACGTTTTCTTCTAGTCTGTGACTTGTCTTTTCATTCTCTTGACCTAATCTTTTACCAAGTAGAATTTTGAGTCATTTTGAGTTTATTTTTGTGAAGAGTATAAGGTCTGTGTGTAGATTTTTTTTCATATGGATGTTCACTTGTTCCAGAACTGTTTGTTGGAAGGACTGTCTTTGTTTCATTGTATTACCTTTGCTCCTTTGTCCAAAATTCACTGACTAGATTCATGGAGGATCTATTTCTGGTTCTCTATTCTGCTCCATTTATTTATATGTCTATTCTTTTGCAAATGCTACACTATATTGGTTACTATAGCTTTTTAGGAACTATAGAAGTTGGATAGTGTCAGTTTTCCAACTTTGCCTTTCTATATATATATATATTTTTTTTTTTGGCTTTTCTGGGTCTTTTGCCTCTTAGCATAAACTGTGTAATCAGTTTGTCATTATCCACAAAGTGACTGCCTGATATTTTGATTGGGTTTGTATTTAATCTATAGATCAAGTTGGGAAAAACTGACATCTCCACAATTGAGTCTTCCTATCCATGAACATGAGATGTCTCTCCATTTATTTAGTTTTTTATTTCATTCATCAGTTTCTCACATACATATCTTGTATGTATTTTGTTAAGTATTTTGTTTTTTCAGCACCCTTTGGTATGTATATATTATAAATTTATGTTAATACCTGAACATGATATACTACATAAGAAGAATTACCATGATGAGCCTTCAGTGTTGTAGCCGTCAGGGTGTGGTAGGGGGAATTTTCTATAGTCCTTTGATTAGGTCTCAGGCTTTTCGTGAGCATTTATCTGTGGTCTGTGAGCTTCCCAAGGACTCCTCAGTATTTTCTTCCCTCTTAAGTGAAATAATGTAGTAAGAGTGGGCTGCACATGGGTATTTACTATCCCCTAGCCCAGTAAGGCTCTGACAAAATCCCAGAAATTTAGGCTCTGGTTAACTAGTTTATCCTGAAGGCAAGCCTTGTTAAGAAAAATAGAGCACTTTGGTGTACTATTTACAAGTGGTTTATTCCCCCCTCTTCCTGTCAGAAGCACAAAGAGATTTTTTTTCTTGATATTTAGTGTAGAAACCTGGTCAAGCTCCTAGAGGTAGATAGAACAATATTGTGGAGGCCCCACTATGATTGGCTTTCCCTAGTTTTAGCTCTCAGACTTGTCCAATCTGAGCCTCCAGCAATTTGTTCATTACAGCTCAAGTTTTCCTTCACCCACAAGAGTTCAGAGTCTCTGCTCTCATGTAGTCACCTCTTTGTTTTTCTGATCTTGGGGCAGTGGTTTTGTGTTCTCCCCTCTTTTAAGAGATACAAGAAGAATTGTTGACATTTCAGTCTATATAGCATTTTACTTTTTAGGACAGAGCAATGACTTGCCAGCCCTTTACACGGAAGACCAGAGGCCAGAAGATCAAGGGTACAAATCTTTAAACCTGAACTTGACCTCTTTGGAGAAGCAGAAAATCCACTCCAATCCCTTTGTTTGTTTAAAGGAACAAATGACTCTTTTTGCCTTCTGCCCTATATGATTTATTTTTGTCCCATTTCTTTTACTGTTTGAAATGTTATATCATTATTTGTTATTTGTAACCATCCCCTAGAATGGAAACATAACAAGGGCAGAGAATACGACTGTTTAGTTCATCAGTTTCCTCCAATATTTAAATCACACAGTAATCATCAATTAATACCGACTTATTTGTAGTACTATAAGTTGATTAAAAAAAAACTTTTTTGGAAAAAAAAAATTGGCAGAATAACCCATTCATCAATGAAACTCCTACAGGTACAGCCATAGAAACTCTTACACATATATAGAGCCACATAGAAAAGCATTCACCATAACCTTGTTTATAAGAATTAGAAATGGAAACAAACTAAATACCATCAGCAATAGAGCAGGTGGACAAATAGTGGAATGTTTGTAATAGAGATTGTCCCTCTATATCCCAAAAACATAAAAATCAAAAAATGCTCAAGTCCCTTACGTCAGTCCATGAATGCAGAGCCTGCAGGTACAGAGGGCTGACTCTATATAGTAATGAGGATGACCAGCCATAGCTGCTCACAACTACAGATGAATCCTGCTAACACAGAGTGAGCAAAAAAACAAAGACACAAATAAACACATGAAAAATAATTTTTATTTAAATTTTTAAAGTTGTATTAAATATTAAAGTGTAATATTTAGTGTAATACTATAGGTGGTAAAAGTTATGAAGACAAACAAGGAAATTATGAATGTACAATCTAGTCTTTACCTCTGGAGAAAATAGGAAACACATGGGGATTCTGGGGAACACACAACATCCTGTATCTTGATGTGGCTGATATTTTTATTGGTGCTGTGTGACTACTTGTTAAACCATATGTATATGTTTGATGTTTGACGTTTAACATTTATATTCTACTATAATTACAATTGAAATGTTTTTAAAAATAGAACTTCACTAATTTTTTTAAAAATGATGGGATTCAAAAAGAAAATTAACTACCCTTGAGATCAAAAGTCAAAAAACTGATGTCACTGGGAATCCAGATAAGTGTATATTGTCTGTCCTTCAAGAAATGAGAGCTTCCATCATCGAGTGTCTCTGAGTTCAATCCCCAGGACTCACCCTCCCAAAAAAGTCAGTTCTTTCTTCATTTAAAGTAGCTTATCTTCTTTCATTGTTTGAGGTCAACATTTCCACATCCAAAATCATTTTGGTGGCCTGCCCCAAGAGATGCAAAATGTTGCAGGAATGCTTCCCTCATTTATTTTGCATATGTTTTTCTTATAACACTATGTCAAAGAAATCTGGAAGTGGAAGAAGTCTAGCAGATGAGCCAAGGGAGGTAGGAAAACACTCCCACCCACCATGTTTTCAGGGAGGAGAGGGAAAGACTGCAGTTTTGAGCGATAACAGAAAATGTCACTTGCTCAGTGGTAGAGACTCTGTGGTTGTATTATGCACATAAACAGAGAATTTTGAAGAGAATACTTGGCTCCTTGGGTTTAGGTAGGAATGCAGGATTTTTTCAGCAAAGTCTAGCAAAGTACAGGTACATTTCATGTGTGTCTCTGTGATATGGCTGAGGCTCTGATCATCCTATATTGAGTGGCTGCTTCCTGGGGCTCACTCCACTGTGGCTTAAAACACCTACTCAGGAACAAGCTGAGTCATAAAAATGGCCTGGAAACCTTGACTCCAGAGATTTTCTCTAGTGAGGGTCTCCTCACTTTCCAGGGCTTCCATCCCCTGAGCCCCACCTCACAGTATCCAACCTTCATTCTTTGATTGACAGCCTGTTCTCCCTTTTAGAGGATGTCCCCTTTTGCATAGTGTGGGAAAGCAACCTTGCCTCCCTTCCTTCTATTCCAGTACTTTTCCAGTTTTTTAAACACATGCTATTCCCTCTGCCTGGATTTCTCTATCCATACCTTACCAAGATAGTATCTACTTATAACTGTAATGTTAGGGCTGTAAGAGTTTTTCCAAACTGGCTGTATAATAGTGCATTTTCATCAGCAGTGTATAAGAGTTCTAGTTCCTCTACATCTTATCTGACATTGGCATTGTCAGTCCCTTTAATAAGAGGCATTCTGGTGGATGTGTAGAGGTATTGCTGTAGTTTTAATTTTCATTTCCTGATGACTAGAAATGATGAGCATCCTTGTATATGTTAATTTTTGGCCATTCACATAGCTCTTCTTGTGAAGTGTTTGTTAACATCATTTGACCATTATATTTTTAAGTTATATAAAGCTGAATATGTTGCAAATATTTTCTTCCAATATGTATCTTCCCTTATTGCTTTCTTAACTTTTATTCATTAATTCTTAAATTTTGACAAAGCCCATTTTGTTACTTGTTTTCTTTTATACCAGTGTACTCTTAATAACACCAAAAGGAAATCTCTACCTGGAATGAAATGTTATTCTCAATCTCTAGCCATCCCTCCCATTTATTCTTTTCATTATTTTGAGTATCCTGATTATTAAACTAAAATTCTGGCACATCATTTAGATACCTAGGCACTTTTAAAGAAAGTGAATAAACCAGGATAAACAAAGATAATGTATGGTATAAACTTGTCCTACGTTAATTAATGTTAAAAGCCAAAACCAAGAAAATAAAAAAAATCTAAGGATCAGAAATTGAAGAAAGAGGCATAGACATGTAATAGCAATGAACTATATGATTATGAGCCACTGCAAGAAAAACATGTGTGGAGTTGAGAGCCCTGCTTCCAGCCAAGACAGACTGTCAGGGATTAGATTTACTCTCCAATTGAAACTAAAGGAAAACCTGAATAAATCCTTCCTTTCTCTTGCTTTTAGCTATTTACTATTTTATTATTTAGTTATTTACTATTTATTTTTTTTTTTTTAAATTTGGTTTTGGTACCAGGGATTGAACTCAGGGGCATTTGACCACTGAGCCACATCCCCAGCCCTATTTTGTGTTTTATGTAGAGACAGGGTCTCACTGAGTTGCTTAGCACCTCACCCTTGCTAAGGCTGGTTTTGAACTCGCAATTCTCCTGTCTCAGCCTCCCAAAGTGCTGGGATTACAGGTGTGCACCACCGCACCCAGCTAGTTATTTACTCTTAGTGGACTTGTAAAACCACTAATTTTGGAGGTCATACAGTTGAATAATATATTATTAGTCTCCCCCTAGCTTTGCCGTAGACAATACCTTTGATGTGTGGGTCATGATAGCAGTTGCCAAGGCTACTTTCAAGGACTTGAAGACCATTTTTGTCAAAACCACCAACTATTTACTTGGACCTGTTCAGGTGACCTTTTGATGTCAGGAGGCTGAAAACTCCACCCTCAAATCGTGCTAATGCCACCATTTTATGAACATGCATCCTGTAAAGAGCCATGAAGTTTGAGGGGCTGGGATTGTAGCTCAGTGGTAGAGCGCTTGCCTCGCATGCGTGAGGCCCTGGGTTCAATCCTCAGCACCATATACAAAGCAATAAAATACATTGTGTCCATCTACAACTAAAATAAAAAATATTAAAAAAAAAAGAGCCATGAAGTTTGATTACACAAGTGAAGACCACTGATAAATTTCCCTTCAATCACCTTTCCCCACGCCTTATACCACCTGCTTCTTTTGCCCATAAATATCCCCAAACCCTGTCCTTGGGAAGGCATATTTGAGGCTTAGCTTCCCCCCTCCCCATGCAAAACCACTTTGTGAATAAACTGTCTTGTGAAAAACTCATTGTTTCAGTGAATGGCATACTATATAATAAGCAAAATGGGCCTGAATTGGTCACACAATCTGAAACAAGCAAAAACTGAACTAATTAATAGAACAATAGTTTTGAAGACATTGGCCATCAGGCTGTAAAGAACAATGACCCAAGAGACTCCACCAAAGACATGCATATAGAGATGCTCCACATTGTTAGTTATTAGGGAAATGCAAATTTAAACCACAATAAGATACCACTTCACTCCCATTAGAATTTCTAAAATTACAAAGACTGACCATACTAAGTGTTGGCCAGGATATTGAGGTACTTAAACTCTCCCACACTGTTGGCAGGAACTTTCAGCCACTTCTGCAAACCATTTATTGGTTTTTCAAAAAGTTTAACATATATGCAGGAAGTGGTGGTGCACACCTGTATCCCCAGAAATTCAGGAGGCTGAGGTAGGAGGATTGCAAATTCAAGGTCAGTCAGGGAAAACTTAGTGAGACCCTGTTTCAAAATAAAAAATAAAAAGAACTAGGAATGTAGCACAGTGGTAAAGCACCCCTAGGTTCAATCTTCAGTAAAAAATATAAATAAAAAAAGTAAATTAAACTTATACCAGTAAGACTAGCTATTCCACTTTGTATTTACCCTAAAGAAAGTATAAAAGTCTTCTGCCTAAATATTTGCTTATAGCAGTGCTATTAGTTGCTCATTGGTCCTCGACTTAGGAGATTTTGCTTCACAGGGGATTTATGGAAATATCTGAAGACAGTTTTAGTTGTTATAACTGCGGAAAGAACGCCGTTGGCATATACTTGAAGAGACCAGGAATTTTGCTAAACATCCTATGATACACAGAACAGCACCTCACAGCAAAGAATTATCCAGCCCAAGTTGTCGATAATGCCAAAGTTGAAAAACTATGTCTACAGCCTCAAAAAAGAACAACTCAGATGTCCATCAACAGGTGAATGGATAAAGATAATTGTGGTCTATCCATAAAATGAGATAGTACTCAGCAATGAAGCTAAGTACTTAGCAATGAAGTAAAGCAAACAATGAGATAGTACTTAGCGATGAAGTAAAGCAAACAACTGATTCAGAGAACAGTATAGATGAATCTTAAAGCACTGCACTGAGTGAAAAAAGAGAGATAAAAATAAGTACACACTGTTTCCATTTAGAAAAAATTCTAGGAAATACAAACTAACATATAGTGACAGAAAACAAATCAGCAGTTGCCAACTTTGGAGGCCTGGGAGGGGAAAAAAAAAAAAAAGGAATGGAAGAGAGGAATTGCAAAGGGCTCAAGGAAGTGTGTTCTAACAGTGGGCACATTTGTCATCATACTTTGTGGTTGTTGTGAGTGAGTGATGCCATAGGCACAGACCAGACACGTCTTTCCACAATGTCATATTTTATGGAATAACAATAAATTCACAAACTATATCATTTTCATCAGCATTTATTCACCAACTACTCATCATTCCCTGGGTAGCCATGAACTGGGCAATCACAGGTTGTTTTAGTCCATTTCAGTCTGTATTACTAATAACTACAACACTCAGCACAGTTAGTAGAGTGCTTGTCTTGCCCTAGGTTCAATCCCCAGCACCACAAAAAAAAGAAAAGAAAAGAAAAGAAAAAAAAAACATAACTACAACACTCAAGTCCCACATCATACTTCACACAACTGTATAAGATATAAGACTATGAACCAGCCAAGAACTTGTTCAGGGTGGAATTTTGGGGGTTTCTAGATATCAGATCATGTCATCAGCAAATAGCGATAGTTGATTTCTTTTCCTATTTGTATCCCTTTAATTTCCTTCTTCTGCCTGATTGCTCTGGCTAGAGTTTTGAAAACTACATTAAATGGAAATAGACATCCTTGTCTTGTTCCTGATTTAAGAGGAACACCTTTCAGTTTTTCTCCATTCAGTATGATGTTAGCTTTGGGTTTGTCATATATAGCCTTTATAATGTTGAGGTAAATTCTTTCATCCCTAGTTTTCACCAGCACTTTTAACATGAATGGTTGCTGTATCAAAGGCCTTTTTGCATCTATTGAGATGACCATATTGTTCTTGTTCTTAATTCTATTTAAGTGGTAAATTATATTTATTGATTTGCATATGTTGAGCCAACCTTGCATTCCTGGGATGAAGCCCACTTCGTCATAGTGTATTTTCTTAATATGTTTAGCTTTTTAGGGTACAGAATTTATTCAAGGTGAAGGTCTCATGACAGGCACCTTCTAAGTGGGCTATGTCAAGCAGGTATACAGAGCTGAGCTGATGCCCCAGGGACAGACGTAGGAGTTCATTGCCTGTCAATCTCATGATGGCCACCTAATGGTCTCATAAGTTGACATATCAGTGAATGCCACCATACCACTACCTTAGGTGCCTTCCCTTTCATGTGTATCAGGTGAGGTGGTTGCATCATTCAATGGTCTGGGTGTGTCTGATATGTTCTCAGGACTTATATGGGCTCAATATACCTGCTATGGTTTAGATGTGAAGTGTCCCCCAAAAGCTCATGTGTGAGACAATGGGAGAAAGTTTAGAGGTGAATTGATTGAATTATGAGCATTTTAATCTAGTCAATGAATTAATTCCCTGATAGGGATTAACTGGGAGGTAACAGTAGGCAGGTAGGGTGTGACTGGAGGACATAGGTCATCAAGGGCATGCCTTTGAGGTATATATTTCGTCCATGATAAGGGGATCCTTTTTTTTTCTCTCTCTCTCCCCTTCATAGTGCCATGTTCCCAGCTGCTTTCCTCTGCCACACTCTTCCACTGTGATGTTCTGCCTCATGTCAGGCCCCAACGAACGGAGTCAGCCATCTATGAATTGAGAACTCTGAAAACCTTGAGCCCCAAAATAAACTTTTCCTCCCCTAATTGTTCTTGTCAGGTCTTTTAGTCACATCAGCAAAAAAGTTGACTAAAACAACACCCATGCATCATGTGCATCTGATTTAATTTCTATAAGTTCACAGGTGGTCATTTTTTATTAGCATATTTTTTTCTTTTTGTTATTATTTAGAGCTTTCTGGTTATACATGTTAGTTGGTTTCATCTGGACAAACTCACACATATTAGCCTTATTATTAATCAGTTTGTACCTTATGATTTTGCTGTGCAGCTTGAGGTTATTCTTTTCAGTAAGTTCTGTATGAACTCAAAAGTGAAGCCCCTCATGGCAAACTGCTGCATTATAAAATGGAGGAACTCAGGGCTGTGCACTGCTATTCTACACACATGAAGTAACTCAGATCAGGACGCAGCCTGATCCACAGTTGTGATGGTTTCGTGAGTGTGCACATATGTCAGAATCTATCACTTTAAATATGTGCAGCTTAAGTCAATTATGTACATCTATGGTTTAAAACACCCATCTGAAAGAAAACTGAAAATAAAAAATAGTGATTGTTAGGTCGGAGGCAGACACAGAAAACCAGACCCTGCTGCGCCGCGGCGCTGCACCAACACAACACCAGGAGCCAGCGCACTCACTGTCGCGCGCGACAAACGTAGCACACATGCGACGAGCGCAGCACGCATGCGTCAAGCACACCAAAATGGCGGCCCCCAATGATCTGTACGGAAGAAGAAACGAACTTACAGTACGGCTCTCGGCTCATACCGGAAGGGATCTGACATCACCAGCTGCACCAAACCAATCTCAGAAGACACTGGACTCTAAGTCAACACCTCTTCCTGGCCTCAAGCCTGCCTTTTCCGGATGGGGAGAGGCTATATAACCCTGTGTAACATGAGGCACAGCGCCATTTTCCCGACCTGTTCGAGCCTGG